>PRKT01001493.1:0-76171 GCA_003671525.1 Saccostrea glomerata
AGATAAAACTGCAATAATGTTTCTGAGTAATTTGTTTTTCCAACAATGTCCAAGCGTAGTAGTACCTGTAGCAGAGTCTAATATTTTGAAATTGGAAAAAAAAAATAAAATGTGAATGAAAATGTTAATATGTTATATGTTGAATGTTTTGAACAATAACTGAAGTATGTTGGCATAAAACAATCTTGGATAAAATTACAATAACGTATGTAATCAGGGATTAATCGAGGGCATATAGTTACTATGGAAACCAATTTTTAGCTCACCTGAGCCGAAAGCTCAAGTGGGCTTTTCTGATCAAAATTTGTCCGTCGTCTGTTGTCTGCATAAACTTTTCTTATTTTCATCTTCTTCTCAAGAACCACAGGGCCAATTTCAACCAAACTTGCCACAAAGTATCTTTAGGTGAAGGGCCATGTCCTCTTCAAAGGGGAGATAATTCAGAAATAGTGAAAAATTAATGGCATTTTTAAAAAAATCTTCTTCTCAAGAACCACTGGGCCAAGAAAAATAAAACTAATGTGGAAGCATCCTCAGGTAGTTTAGATTCAATTTTTTTCAAATCATGACCCCGGGGATAGGATGTGGCCAAAATGTCCAATCAAAGTTTTACAAAGGAGTATACTGTAAACCAACTTTTATTCGCGTGCGAGAAATTTTCGTGAGGTTCGCGAGAGCCTCATCATCGCGAATATTTCTCGCCGCGAATGGGTCCTTAAAGTCCCTTTATCCATTAAAAACAGTTCCAAAAACGACTTGATCGCAAAAATTTATCGTCGTGAACTAGTTTACTCCCGGTAAATCGCGAAATAAAGTCGTCGCGAATAAAAGGTGGTTTACAGTATAGGAAAAATCTTTTTAAAAAATTTCTTTTCAAGAACCATTGAGACAGGAAAGATGAAACTCATGTGAAATTATCCTCAGGTAGTGTAGATTCAAGTTTGTTCAAATCATGACCCCTGGGGTTAGGGTGGGGCCAAAATTGCCTATCAAAGTTTTACATAGGAATATATAGGGAAACCTTTTAGAATCTTTTCAAGTACTTCAAAGCCATGATTAGTAATATTTATATGGAATCATTCTCAGGTAGTGTAGATTCTAGTTTGTTCAAATCATGATCCCCTGGGGGGTTAAAATTCAAGCCCTCCTCCTCCCAACCTCAGTAAACTCTCAGTTCTGATCTGATACTGTAGATTCCTTAATATACGCGAGGAGTTAATTTCCGCGTAATTTCACGAGAAGCATCATTAGCGAAAAAATATTACTTGCTTTTATTTTTATGGTGCTAAAATCTATGATAAATCTGTTGCTCAACAGAATTATAATTCATGCGATTTGACGGTTAAGAGCCTATTCACGATAAAAAGTACTCGGCTCGTACTCGTAAAATAAAAAAATCTACAGTATGTGCTTTTTCCTAACTGATGTGCTCAGGTGAACGCTGTGGCCCCTGGGCCTCCTGTTTGTATTTTTCTCCAACTAGAGAAAATTTCCCTTCAATGTCTTATTTTTTCTTTGGATGAGTAAAAATTTCCCTGACAATGATAAAAAGCTGAAATATTATTTTAATTTCCCTCATAAAAAGCAGAAATTTAAAGTAAAATGTTCAGAATATGGAGGAGCCCCAGACACCCAGCTGATTTTCACAATTTCTCCAGAAAGGGTAGTATCCCCCAAAACCTAGATTAATCCCTGGTTATTGCTTTAAGTTTACTGCTTATAGTTTATCTGTAAACTATGTACCCCCGTGGTACATGAGATTTTTCTAAAGTTGTGTTCTCTCCAACAGGTACATCACCAACAGCACAAGTACAGACAGAGATAGATAGCATACCATTAAAGATGGAGGGTAAGGGATTAAGGTTTTATGAACCTCTGATAAGAGAGACAACACCCACCCTGTTAATGACTTTTCTACGAGCAAACGGAGGCGTAACATTCTTGGCAATGAAATTCGCAGATTTTTGTTTGATGGATTGTACATTTCGGATAAATCAAAGTGGATTTCCTTTGTTCAATTGGAACAACTTTATGTTTGTCATAGTCATCAGAAATATGTTTTCCTATACAAGAAATGCACAGATGAACATGACAGAAATCACAGTACATCGTCGCTATCTCTTTATCGCAAAGGTTACATCGGATAACATCTTGAGCACTGGTGTTGGGATCCATGTCCAAATGAAATTTATAGAACATCATTGCATTACAGAATGAGATGACCGAGTTTATGTACATTTTCGTTGCTTAGATTAATATTGTAATAGTTATTATTTAAAATTAATAATGGTTCATCTAGTCTTATATTACTTGGATTTTTTGTTTGCAGCTTTTTTGTTTGAATTATTAATTCTGTTTTTGTGAGTATTTTACTTTAACTCTATTTATTCTATTTTTTAAAATTAATATAATGTATATGTAGGAGTTCCTTTGTTATAAAATTCCCTATTATACATGATATATACACATGTACTACACTAATGCTCATTTCGAAATTAAACTGGTTTATTTATTTCTGAGAAGCATCTTAATATTATTACAGATATATACAGTCCATCATTCCTGTAGACCTCTTTGTGCCTGATGATGCGTTTCCTTCCATTTTCTAAGCAATATATAGAAATAAAGTATGCAATTCTCTAATATGCAGTGCTAAAAATGACAGTAACACTTACGTCAGTTAATGTACCTCAAAAATAGTAGAAAAGCTCCTCGTCACAGAAAAATATTCTACTAGTATCTGTATTTGTGAAAGAAGGATCTAGAAATGGCGGATCTTATCACGAGATTATCGTCAGGTTAATATACAGGTGCACTTCCTGCTCTCTGTTCATTTAGAGTTATCTCTCTTTATACTGAAATTAACAATGTATGAAAATCACCTTCAAAAACCTGCAAGTATGAGCAGACCTCTTTACATCTTTATGTCAAACGTATCTTTTCTTCAATTTATTTCCTTATAATCTGATTTATTATTATAACATTTATCTCCCCATTATATCAAAAACAATATTTGAGAGTGTAATATTCTCGTCCTATGTTCGTGAGTGATCTTATTCATTTGATAAATAAAGTGAGTTTTTAAAATGAGCCCAATTATTTAAAGAGTCGTAATTATGAGTGTGATTTATATAAAAATAACATAGCTGTTCATCAATGAGTTATGTTGATATCATTTTATTACTTTTTACTTTTTTTTTACTTTTTACAGAGTACAAATCATCCAGTTTAAAAGCTACCAGGGACAAACGTTTTGACACATACTTGTACATATATTGAGTATGTTTCAGAATTTATTATAACGAATTGTTTTTTGAACTGAAAAGATTTTAATTACCAGCAATCACACAATAACAAATTTATGCCTCCTATGAGAAATATCAGCCTGAAAGTGCAGTGAAAAATAACCAAACACAGATATGCAGTTTTGTCGAATATGTCATTTTATTCAATGACATAAAGTAAAATGTAAAACAAATCATTAAGGGGGATCACCTAATATTAAACAATACAGGTACATGTACATAGGTGAAAGGTACAAGTGTGATCCCCCTGAGACTGACTAGAAATTTACATGCAGTGAACATATCAGAGTACATGTAAATATGCATAAAATATAACATAAATGAGTAAATCCTTGGAGGCGTCCAAACAATTGCGCCAATCCAAGAAACGTATGACAAGTTATAAATATAAACCAAAAACCCCCAAAAAAGGGTGGGTGGTGGGTTTTTCTTTCAAGGCACTACCAGGCTAACAAACATGGCGCAACAAAATCAAGGGTTTTGATTGGGTTACTCTGTCAAGAAAAGCAAAGCTTGTGATTTCGCAATGTAAGGTTATATGATAATTGCGCTGCGATAAAGGCGCATATCCTGCAGACTGCGCAGGCATATGCAGAATTATCCTAAGGTGTTAAATATAATATGTTTCTCATAGCGGCATAAATTGAATTATCTGTGATAATATTGTTTTAGATAAATAGGTCAAATTTAGGCAAATTTTATTTTCCATATGTTTTCTTTAATCATTCTGAAGAAAAACATAAGAAAACTGAAGTATAATTAATATTTAGTGAAACCTTAAAAATTTCAAAAATTTTTAAAACGACCCATGGTTGTGTGAACTGAATAAGTATTCCAGAAAGAGATCAGAGTTTGAAATCTTTTTTTTTGCGAGATCGAACAAAAATACAATCTAATCAATAATTAAGAAAAATTATTCCTTAAATGAAATGCCATCCATTTATGTATCAAGGCTACGAAGTTAGACTTTATGCATTTTCTCAATTATTAGGATATGACGTCACATTGACAAGTGCATTGCGATCATGGAATCGTTTATAACCTTTTATGATGGATTTAACAAAAGAAAAAATATATTTAATAGAAATTTTGTTTTAAAGTCTCCAGCTAATTAACAAATATTCAAAATATAAATCAAATATAACCATTAATTTAAATTTGTAGTAAGTTGAAGAACTAATATTTCTTTTGGACGTCAAAGTAAACATGTTCTGTGTTAACTATGCCCCACTTCCTCACTGGAACCTTTTAAACTGAGCTACGATGCAAATCTTTGAATAGGGCATACACGCGAACTCCTTGAAATGCAAGAAGTAAAATTAGGTGCCTTGGAAAAGTTACTATACTCTTTTTACCAAGTACAAGGATTTTTCAGAAATAATCGAGATATCTACTTATACTCCATACAGAACATAAATGCATTGTTTTATTTTTTTTTACATTTTATAAAGAAAATATGCAAAAGTTCTGATTTATAGAATAATTTGAAAGGATCCAGTGCATATAAACATGTATATGTCTATCGACCGGGAGCAACATCGCTTCATTTTAACATCACGCTAGCCGGAGACTTTTTTTTCGTACATGTATGTCTGGAAGCGTTTAAAATTCTCTCTCTGTTATCACTTACAACATTTCAAAAATGAAAATGTTCCTTTTTCTTCAACTATTCTTAAAGAAAAATGGGGAAAAAATATGTGCTCTTGCTGGCCCTGTGTAAAACATAGAAGTTTAACATTATAGTCCGTAATAACCGATGGTCGTAAAAAAAAAACTAAGGTATTGGCAATGCCAGACCTACAAAGTATATAAGGCAAACTAAAATATACATTCTGCAGATTGTCCAGAAAATGTGTAACTTCAACAGCATTGCCATCACGCATGTTCGTTCAATTGAAAGCAATCCGAGATCTAGAGATAGGAATGTTTCCAATGAAGGAATAAAATTTCATTCGCCAGTAGCTAATTTCACTGAGAAACGATTCAAAACCATAGAAACGAAAATAAAGCATAAAAGGTTTTCAAATCATTTATTCTTTAAAAGAATTAGACGACTGCCTGCCTTTTTTCGCTGAAGAAGAAGCACGACTGATCAAAAATGTTTCCGGGAAATTCGTAAAAACGAAGAAATTTTAAATCTTGGATTATTAATGGAACATGTCAATATTCCTTTTTAAATAACAGCTATGTTTTATCAAAATTTAATGTAATTTTCGTTGTGAAAAAAATCTAAGGAAAAAAAAGTGGACCAGTTATCTGTCTTATGATGTAAAATAACATAATGAAGTAATTAAGAGCTATGTAAAATTACAAAACAAGCAAAAATTCCACGAGTTATTTGAAATGATACTTAGTTTCCATCTTTCTGAAGGTTCTAACTGAGGGAAAAGTTATTATTGACAATACTTTTTTTACATTGATATCAGATTATAAGATCAGGTAGGGATTCTCAACCGACAGCAGACCTCCTTTTTAACATCAATTCTCTGTAAGGACCAAAATCTTACTGTAGGGCTGTGGCACACACCATGAGCGATTTCCATGAAACACTTTTAGGTGATTAATGCCCATACAGTTTGACATAATCAACATTCAAAATTAAGTTTACTACCTTGGTTGCCATGGTAACGGACAAAAATAGATTTTGGCCCCATTTACTCCCATTTCAAGCATAAAAATGCTATAAAATTCATTTCATATAGAATAATCATCTTTATTATCTTAAGATCAATAATACATTTTACGAATAGAACATATGGAGCAATATATCACACAATATATTTCAATATAAAAAGTTCTACACGTCACTGCAAATTCTTCAATTGGTGGCTCAAAGATGACCAAATTCTTACATTTTGAAAATTACCCTATATTTCAAGACGCCTCTCAAGGAATGCAGGCAATATGAGAAAATATCAACTGAAATTTTAAAAACACTATTATAATGTTATTCAACTTTTATAAAAAGTAGAGTGGGTATTTAATTCGTTTTCAGTATTTTTAACTTCGAAAATTGGCATTTTGCCAAATAATTCATTTTTTTTTCAATTTTTTACCAGACACTAGCTGTTTAATAATATTTCTTTTCCAAAGATTTTTTCTCTCATAAATATGACAAATCAAATGGATAATAATTAGTTTCTATTTTTTTTTAAAGCTATTAAATAAAATTAATCAAAATTAATTGACTTAATATTGTTTCTCAATGATCCTTTACAAAGGGCAAATAACTCAAAATCTAGCAAAAATTAGCTCTTTAATGGCCATTTTCTAAAAACAATTAAACTTCTTGTCATGCACTGATTCGGATGAAACTCTGCCCATTAGTATTAATTGACACCAGAAATATATATCAAATAAAATTTGATTGTAAAGTATCTTTGTTGCCATGGAAACAGCCAGAAAATTTTGAATAAATGAGAAAAAAAATAAAATTTAGGAAAAACCAACAAATCATTCTCACAAAAACTACACACCTTGTTGCAATTTATGCTACACAGAAAATGTTAAGGAAATTATATACATGTACAAGTCAGTGGTAAATATGGGTATATTTGGAAACCATTTTAAAAGCTGAAAAATGCTAAATATTCACTAATTCTAAGTGTAACATGACCAAACTTTAATAACAACTTAAGAAGAACAATAAAAATGTTTGATCTCAAAGAAATAGGTATAAGCAAAATTATTCTATAAATAACTTTATATGGTTTCCATACTTACACAGTATAACCAAGCAAAATAAGTTTTTAGGATTGGATTAATGCTATTATCTTGAGGAAAAACAAGAAAATTCTAGATTGGCACATACTAGTATGCATCTTTAAGACCTTGCAACACTAACAACATACGAAAACTTTTCACAGGAACTTATCCTAGTAATCAATATTTTCAAATACTAGATACAAAATGGAATAAAGTACTGGATTTAAACTGACTATAAAATTAACACAGCATTAAAAAATCATTAATACATAGGCTAACAATCTGTAAACATACACATATTCATGCATATTCTGTAAATCAGTTTTATTCATGAGAACATTATTTTTCCATAATTACCCAAGACACTGTGCTCTCAAAAAAATTAAATCTCACAATGTATATAATAGTATTTCTTGAGATTAAAGAGCGCACTGACATCAATTTGTGAAAAAAAATTTTATCTTAAAAAATAGTCAATGTCAATGTTGCAAAAATAAGGTATTGCAAAAATTATGTGATATACAGTACATATAATTACTTTTATATTAATACAGTCTTTATTAAAAATTATTAATAAAAAAAATTGTTAATTCTGAACATTATCCAAAATTTGTATTTATAGATCAAAAAGTGTAACAAGAGGCCCATGGGCCACATCGCTCACCTAAGCAGCATTGGTGATGCCGTTCTTTACCCAATATCCCCATTGTAATACCTAGTGTGACCTCGCCCCCCAACCCCTTGTGGGGGTCATGTAACAATTTAGAATCTACACTATCCCAGGATGCTTCCACATAAGTTTCAGGGTGTCTGGCGCAATGGTTCTGGAGAAGAAGATTATTAAAGATTTTCCCTATATATTTCTATGTAAAACTTGGATTCCCCATTGTGGCCCTGCCCTTCCCCGGGCGGGTCATGATTTGCAAAATGTAGAATCTACACTACCCAAGGATGCTTCCACATAAGTTTCAGCTTTTCTGGCCCAGTGGTTCTTGAGAAGAAGATTTTTTAATGACCCCCTATTTTTGTATTGTCTTGATTATCTTCCCTTGTGAGTGGTCTTGGCCCTTTATTTTAGCAATTAAAAATCCACTTTACCTAAGGATGCTTTGTACCAAGTTTGGTTAAAACTGGCCCAGTGGTTCTTGAGAAGAAGTCAAAAATGTGAAAAGTTAACAGACGGACGGACAGACAGCTAGACGGACGACGGACAAAATGTGATCAGAAAAGCTCACTTGAACCTTCGGCTCAGGTGAGCTAAGAAAAAAAATTGTTATATAACAATTTTGTAGAAACAGCGAGACATAATGTTTCCATGCGTTCTTTTTTCATCAGATGTAGACTGTTATGTGGTGTTATGGCTGTCCAGTCAAGAAAGTGGGTATAAAAAGTGACCCTTGAAATAATCATCTTCAACTTTTTCCCTTAAATAAAAAAACATACATGTATACCCATTTAAAATCATTATTTATCTACTACATTTTTCATGTGAAAACAAATACATGTTTGAGTATATAAACATAAAAGTTTTCACTATCATGTATTTAATTAATTCTAAACCAATTGTTAGTATTTACACCTTGAAAAAAATGCCTCAAAAATATTTTAAGTACCACGGTTATACATGTATAACCAATATAAGATAAAAGCAGCCTAAACAATTTAGTGAATTTAGATAGTCATTTATGTCCACATATAATCCATAGGGATTCTTAAGACTGCAGTTATCAACGTAACTAAGGAATAGTCCATCCTGGTCTAGGATGTGAATACAGTGGCTATCACTATCAGCTGTAAGAATCTGGCTTTGACTGTCTGTTCCTATACCAAAAGGTTTAAATGATTTATCTTTGCCGGTAAGGGGATGCCCAGTGTAGTTAAATCGCAATTTTCCATCGTGGTTGACAACTACTACAGCACCAGCTTCCCAGTCAGCCACACAGATATTCAGGTTTCTGTTCTCCGAAATATACTTAATTTTGCCATTTCCTGAATATAGAGGTTTACCTTCTTCATCAGTCTGGATTGTTTGTATCTCTGTAGATCCTGAAAAACGGACGATTTTGGATTGTGTTTCACAATCACTATACATAGCAACCAGGAGATCATTGGAGGAGGTGATAGCGAGATTGATTGGAACCCATCCTTCTACTTTGATGACCTCCTCTATTTCTCCATTCTTTACTTTATACACATTTGCATCAGAAAAAACAAGATCTTCATCTTTGTTTACTGCTATATCAGTCGGCCATTTTCCTGATTTTGTTTTTATCGTTTTCATTATGAGGCCGTGACTGTTAAAGCATTTGATATCACTAGTGAAACGTCCAATTGTCCATATTTCTTCTTCACTTTGACAGATAACACTGCGAAGTTTTTCATTTCTGGTATCTATTCTACATATAAGTTCTGGTTCTTGAAGCAATTCTTTAGATGATGATTTCTTAAGTCTGTAGCCATTTTCATTTGTTGTCGTTGATAATGGTGTCAAAGACCCAATCAACTTGCAAAGCTGCTTTATATCTATTGGTTTTGGGTTGAATGTTGGAAGTGATACCTGAACTTTTGCGGGAAGTTTACTTAATTCTACATTTTTAGAACTGTATTCCAATTTTTGGACACTTCATTTGATTCTTCAATTCTAGTCATATTAAGTTGTGTTTGTTCAATTAGATTTTGAACCTTTTTAATTTCACTCAGATGTGCTTTGAGGATGCTCTTGTGTTTCAATTTTATGTCTTCAATTTCTATTTTCATCTTTTCTATAATGATGTTAATTTCTCTGTGCCATTCCTCGCCCTGATTGGACAACGTTTTTATGAGCATTCCATATTCTCCATCTAAATTGGTTATCATAGTTTCTAATTCAATAGCAATTTCATCATACGTTGGAGAAATTATGTATTCTAAATCTTCAGTGTCTTTTGCAATGACTTTTCTTTTTGAGTTAAAGAGATCCAAAAGAGTTGAAATGGTATGCTTCTTATGTGTGTCAGACATTGTTGTACAAAATGAGCAAACAGAAATGTTGCAATCTTTGCACTGGAATTCACAGCATTTTGGTTGATGCCTGGAGCACTTAGGATAAATCAAGGTTGAATTTCTTTGTTTAAATGGGACCACTTTATGTTTGTCATAGTCATATGAAATATGTCTCCCAATACAAGAAATGCACAGATTAACATAACAGAAATCACAGTACATCTGCACTATAGCTGTCTCACAGAGGTCACAACGGATAACATCCTGAGCACTCTTTTTGGATCCATGTCATACCTTTTCATTGAATAATAATAAATGTTACAGAATATGTCTATTAAATGTTTCTTTGCTGCAATGAATGTTAGACACTACATAGTACATGGTCCTACGAAAATATTTGATTTAACAGTGGATAGATTATTTTTATTACAAATGAAATTAAAAGGTTATTCATTATAGTATCCATTATCACTTTGAATTATTCTATAACTTATTTGAATCATCAAAAGTGTTTGTTGTGAAAAACATACAATGTATATGTATTAATTTATTTTTTTTAAAAGTCATGATTAACGTCCCACTTATTTGTAGCCATACACTTTTATGAATATAGGATGTGCATATCTAACGTGTTTCTTTGAAACCGAAAGTAATTTTACATGTACATACTTATAGTACTAAATGAATTTTCATTTCAAACAAGATTGGTTCGTTGAATCTTAAACAATTGAAGATAGTTTTTTTTCGAATATACCGCATTACATTATAAATGCGGCTTAGGTGTCTCACAATGTGTGTCCTCTCTATTCTCTGTTATTCAATTATATTTAAGTTCACGGTTCTTTGCTAAGCAGTGCTAAAATTGTGATGGAAGCATATACTAACGGCTATTGTTAAGTTTCTTCAAATGGCAAAAAAAATCCGTCCAACAGGAAATAAAACTAATATTCAATTGTTTATCTGTGAAAGAAGAATCCAGAAATGATGGACTTTATCAGGAAAATATTTAATCTGAGATTAATATACAGGTACACTTCCTGGTCTGCTGTTGTTCAGAGTTATCTCTCTATACACTGTATACACTAATGATAATTATTTCCCTCTTCAGCATAAGACCCTTATTTTATTTTCGGTTTCTTTTTTTACTTTAAATGTTTTATTATTCTTTTTATTCTTTTTTCTTCTAACAAATATTGTGCAGACGATTTCTCGGAGGGGATTCAATCGATTTATTTAATTTTTCATGGTAGATACGTTAGCATCTGAAGGTAATTCTGGAAAGTCTGTTAAGGTATATTTACTTCAGGGAGAAGGAGAAAGTTATCCAACTTTCAGAGGACCTCCTTGTTTGTTACATAAATCAATAATGGCTTAAGGTCAAGATCTAGTAGATTTCTTTAGATTTACTTTTTGGTGATAAATCAATTATGATGTCCTAATCACTTTCAACTTTCCCTTTTCCCGTACTTTACGGCTCCAATAAAATCATGTAGAAAAATAAAGTATTTTCATGTGATTTTTCATCTTGTTTACCTACAGTTTATGTCCTGAAACTCCTAAATTGACCAATTTAAACATATAAAGCATAATAAAGGAAAGATGATACAAACAAAAACTGGATGCCTGGATTGGTATATATTTTCTGGTTTTATTTCATTGAAAATGATATTTTTAAAAAAATTCTAGAATATGAAGAAATTGAAAACCTTCTATGATGTTCAAAATTCTACATCTCTGAAACCATCCTTATTAATCTATACAAATATTTTTCTCTTCAAATCCCATTTTGTGAGTGTTTGTATAAAAATTCAAAAACTACGCGGTTAAACTTATTCATTTTACTCATTAAAACATGACTCAACTTGTTATTTTCAATTTTTTTTACAAAACAAATTTTGTATCATCTGTCCTTAAAGGAATTTATTTAGTAGGCACCTTTCATTTACTGGATCTTGACCTTAAAAACTGATTACATAAACATTTTTTTTGGAGGAGACTTAATAGCATTTCACAGGCTTAGAAAAGTGAATAGTTCTTCGATGTTTTTCCTTAGTCTTGGAAATGAAATAGAATAGGTAAATATGAGTTAATACTTCAATAAAAAGAAACAAATATGGACAAAAGATACTCAATTAAGGTTTACATATGTAAGCTTTGTGCTGAAAGTGTAATATAAACTTTAAAAAAAATATACCAAGCCAGGTAAATTTTATGAGGAAACGTAAAATGGTAAAACAAAATCAGAAAATATCATTGTCTTATTTTAAGCATTTTGCTATTCCTCCTAAAATTCACCTTAACTATACATGTAGCATCAAAATAGGGGGACCATAATGCTTAATCTTTGACGTATTATATCTCAAAAAGTGTGAAACATTTTGATAACTTATATAGAACAAAAGTTGCTTGAAATAGTGTATTGAATAAAATCTTACCTTTCAAGTTTTGCTAAACGTCCCCATTTAGGAGTTGAAGGGTTGGTTCTTAGATATTTATTATTCACAATCTTGTAAACTGTAAAAGAATCTCTGAATAGTTGTTGAATAAAAAAAGTTTACAATTATATGGGATTTTAAGTGACATCATTAAAAAGGGGATTGCTCCTCAAGTTCAGGGTTGAGAAGGGTAAACGTCTGTTATCAATAACGCTTTAACAAGTAGTATTTTTTGTAATATATTACTGGACAGAAATAGTTAATCTTCATTATACATGTACTCTTCAACTACCATTGATATTTGATTGAAAATCTCATATAATCCTATGATCGAAAATTGTACGCCCCCTTTCTTGCTTGCAACGGGAACAATCTTATTAAGGTCTTCCGTCTTCACGGAAGACCTTATAGTGATTCTATTGTTTCTTATTAAGGTCTTCCGTCTTCACGAAAGACCTTATAGTGATTCTACTGTCTCTTATTATTATTCTTATTATTCTTTTTTTTGACAAAATTTTGTACAGGCGATTTCTCGAAAACTATTCGGCGGTTTTCAATGAAACTTTCATAAAATATGTGTAATTATATAAAGTTGTTACATCCGAAGAAAAATTTGGCAATTCGCTTCCGATGCCAAGTTATGGGCAATTTCCTGATTTTAAAATGCAATTTTGTCGCCCCATTTTGTCGAAAATGGCTAAAGATATAATCTGGAGACTTATTGGAGAAGATAACTTGTGACTTTCTGATTTGCGGAATCACCTTTTTATGCGTCGTCAATACTTCCGGTCGTTGCGAGCTGCAAATTAAAAAAAATCGAATTTTCTAACTTTTTTGTTTTTCAATATTTTTCATATATTTTTGGAATGTTAATAGAGACCCGTCTATTGATGTTTACTATATAAGTTGTTTGAATATTGGGTAATCTGAACTCTAGATATTAATATTTGAAAATCTGAAGCGGGCCCAAGATGGCGGCTGTCTCTGTCAACTCCGCCATTTCGCGAGTAGGGGTTTATAGGGGCAGCTGAGCGTTTGATTAAACCATTCTGACATAAGGATACATGAAATGTGAAAAACTACTTGGACTTTCACGTAGTAGTACGTTGCAATTCAGTGTCAATCTTAAAACTTAATTTCCGTTTCACTGCTTTAGTGTAACTGGGCTGGGTACGATATGTAATGTGTACAATGTGTTAAATATCCTTTTTAACGTTGAAATTAAATAAAGGCAATAAGAACGCTTTATTTATTTAATTTCATTGAAGCTAAAAACCTTTTTAATAGATCATTCCAAAGAAAAGGCGCGAATATTTACTCGTGGCGTTTGGCGCGAAATTATGAAAAGTGCCCCACCTTTTCTGATTCGTAGACAGGTGTACTGTTGCAAAAGCATACACAAGTATATTTAGAGCAGCACTCCCAATAACTTATTGGTTTGCGCGTTGGGGATGAAAGAGATGAAAGCGCATTCACGTTGGCGACCTGGGTTCAATCCTCCTTGTGACCAAAATTTTGAATAACTTTTCAGCTCGATTTTACTTGTTTTTTTTTTCTTGATTCGGACGGAAGACCTCTCGTTGCTCGCAACGAGATCGCATCTAGTTATTATTATTATTCTTATTATTATTCTTTTTTTTGACAAAATTTTGTGCAGGCGATTTCTCGAGAACTATTCAGCGGTTTTCAACGAAACTTTCACAGAATATGTGTTATATTATGAAGTTGTTACTTTTGAAGGAAAATTTGGAAAATACGATTCCGGTTCCAAGTTATGGACAATTTCCTGATTTTAAAATGCAATTTTGTCGCCCCTTTTTATCGAAAATGGCTGAGTATATGAACTGGAGACTAATTGGAGATGATAGATCATGACTTTGTGGTTTGCGGAATCGTCTTTTTGTGCGTCGTCAGTACTTCCGGTTTGTACCGGAAGGGTATTTAAAAAATGCAATTTTCCAACTTTTTTTGTTATTCAATATTTTTTTTGTGATGTTAATAATTTAAATAGAGACTCATTTGCGAATGCGTTATATGTAATTTGTTTTAGAATTGAAAAAGCCAATCTCGAGATATTTGCATTTAAAAATTTGAAGCGGTGTTTTCAATGGCCGAATGGTTAACGTGTTGGATCGTTCTAGTTATTATTCTTTTTTTTTGACAAAATTTTGTGCAGGCGATTTCTCGAAAACTATTCAGCAGTTTTTCATGAAACTTCCACAAAATATGTGTCATTATATGGAGTTGTTACATCCGAAGAGAAATTTGGAAAATTCGCTTCTGTTGCCAAGTTATGGACAATTTCCTGATTTTTAAATGCGATTTTGTCGCCCCTTTTTGTCGAAAATGGCTACGTATATGATATGGAGACTTATTGGAGATGATAGATCATGACTTTGTGGTTTTCGGAATCACCTTTTCGTGCGTTGTCAGTACTTCCGGTCGTAACGAGATGCAAATTTAAAAAATACGTATTTTGTAAGTTTTTTGTTTTTCAGTATTTTTCATTTATTTTCGGTATGTTAAAAGAAACCCTTCTAATAATGCTTACTATATAATTTGTTTGAATGGTGATAAATCTAAACTCTAGATATTAGCATTCAAAAATCTGAAGCGGGTCCAAAATGGCGGCTGTCTCTGTCAACGTCGACATTTCGCAATAGGTGTTTACGGACGCAGCCGAGCGTTTGTTTGAACGAAAGTAACATAAGAATAAATGAAATGCAAAGGAATACTTGGATTGTCACGTCGTATTAACGTTGCAGTTCCGTGTCAAACTAACGTCTTCTATAATTTGTTTTGGCTGGTTTTCAAAGTAGAAAAAGAAAAGACTAAATGTGCAAATGGAATTCGATACCTAATATCTCTTGTGCATCGCCGAAAAACAGATCTTAAACCATACTTATAAGTAATACTTTCTAAAAAAAAAAATATAAATTAATTTTGTCAGTATAAATATTAACCACTGTTTTTCCCATGCACACTTGTGTCATATTAAACTAATATAATTACTTGTATATTATTCATTTCATTAGATAGTGCAAGTATAAATTAGAAAATTGGTACGTCATTTCCACAGTTTTTATTCATTCATAAATACTGGGATCCGCTCCTGCAGGTGCGCGAAGCCTTGATCACTACTGTAAACAAAACATTCATCTCGCCGAAAATTTTCATGATTCCACTAAACTGAGAAAGTTTACACATGATTTATCATCTCATAAGAAACATCAGCCCTGTGCAATGCAGAAATGCTCGAATTGAAGGTGGCATGTCAGATTCGTTTTCCGGCAGAACCTCTAAAAATGAAAGTGAAAGTAGGGAAATTTCAGAGTTCTCACTAGCGTTATAATACACAATATAATTCGGCTGATCTTCTTAATAAATTACATTTGCCAAGCTGTTTTGGTAGGAAAGATACTGCCAATTAACAAGTATGAGGCTCAGTTCAGTACATCTGCCCAATTTCTTTTATGCAAGTCTGCAAATTTAGGAACTTTTTTCCTGCACTACTTTCTTCTCCTACCGATTCTAAAAATAATTAGTGGGATGTACCCAATTAAGGCCTTACGTTTCCAACGGAAAGGACTGATACGACTCGATGGTTGTCCAAGCTTAGCTAATGGACCATTGTTTTAGTGATGATAAAAATGAAAGCCTTGTCCAGTACGGGGCGACATATGCTATTGCTTGCAATAGCAGACTTTCTAGTTATCATTCTTTTTTTCTTACCGATTTTGTGCAGACGATTTCTCGAGAACGCCTCGACAGTTTTTCATGAAACTTTCAGCAATGATAGGAAACTATATGAACTTCATGCGTTTTTTTTTTATTTTGCCGTCGTTACTTCCGGTCGCGAGATATGGCCATTTTTCTATTTTTAAAGTGTCATTTTGTCCGAGAGTGTTGTCGAAAACAGTTGGAGATTGGGTCCTGAAACTTTCAAGGATGATAGATTATGACTCCTAAAGTTGAGAAGGATACATGGTTTTTGTTGCCGTCGCGTCCGTCGTCCACCGGAAGTAGTTTTAAAATATGTAAATTTTTATTTTTTTCTTTTTTAAATGTTTCTTATGGAGGCAAATAGAGTGTCTCGAGTAATATAATGTCCACCGGAAGTTATTTTTTCCAAACCGGAAGTAGTCGAAAAAATGAGCATTTTTCCTCGAAATTATCAGGGATGATTCCTTCACACTCAGAGAGGAGTTATAGGTCATTTTAAGGACTTCCGGTCACACCGGAAGTGAATTATAACGACCGGAAGTTGTCTGAAATTTACATATATCACTCTTAAATGTGTTCTCACGTATTTTGAGGAATTGCTTTGAACATTTTGTTTCATTTAAAGTTGTTTTATGATCGTATCAAAATCGAACGGAAGACCTACTCGTTGCTCGCAACGAGATCTACTCTAGTTATTATTATTATTATATTGCCAAAAAATGAAATAAATAAGTGATATGCACACAAATAAAGAAACCAGTAGTAATTGGTTCCGATTTTGGGTTTCTATGCTATATTATATAGTTTCCATATTTGATGTACATATTATCATTGAAACCCATTAACTATTTTGGGATCACTACTTGTTTTAGGGAAGAAAATACGTGAACATGCATTGCAATATTCAACACTTTCTATGTATGCAATATGAACGCAAAGGGTCAGTGAAGATGTACAAGGATGTTTTTGCACTTTCCTAAACATGAATAATAAAAATATCAATCATAATATCTTTACTTTTTTACTGTCTTAAAGATTTGTGCTGGTATAGAATTCATTTTTAGACCATTACTAAAATATTATTCTTCGTACATTTCTTTCCATGAAAAATATTGACTTTGTTTTATAAGCAGTGATTTATTAAAGTGAAATATTTACATGTTACACCAAAGCAATTAAAAATACTCAATTCGAAAATCAAGATTTTTAACATGCCCAAGCTCCAAGTTAAATGTGAAAAAATAAGCCCAAAATAATGTATATAGTAAAAAATACACATTAAATTCCTGTCTTAAATTCCTGTCTCCTTGGGGCAAATATTCGGGTATGTCACCCAGGTTTGTGATATGTGTATAATGTTAGCAGAAATTGAAAGATAATAACGATGTACTGAACGCCACAAGTCTAACTACATGCTTATTGCATGTGTGTGCGGGGTAATGTTACTTAAGGTATTGAATTTTCTTTACTGTCCCACTAAAATACTCAGCAATATATAATTCATCATTTTTGTTCAAACATATTCCATATGGATTCATCAAGTTACAATTGTCTATGAAACCGAGTAATTGTCCAGCTTTGTCTATGATGTGAATACAATTGTTCTCACAATCAGCGGTTAGGATCTGACATTGACTGTCTGTTGTTATTCCAAAAGGTCTAAATGGTTTGTTTTTGTTGGTACATGGATGACCAGTATATCGAAATCGGAGTTTTCCAGCTTTGTTGACTACTACCACAGCACTAGCACCACAGTCAGCCAAACAGATATTTAGGTTTCTGCTCAGTAATATACTTCATTATGTTGTTTCCTGAGTATAAAGGTTTACAATCGTTATCAAACTGAATTGTTTGTTTCATTTTGCAACCTGAAAATCGGACAACTTTTGATTGTGTGAAGTCATCACTGTACATGGTAACCAGGAGATCACCAGAGGAGGTGACTTCGAGTTGATTAGGGACCCAGCCTTGCAGCTTTATCACCTCTTCAATTTGTTCATTTCTCGTTCTATTCAATGTCCTAGCTTCCCCATCGGAGTACAACAGGTCACCATCTCTTGTCAAAGCTATATCATTTGGTGAGGCACCTGATTTTGTTTTCACAGTTTTCATAAGTGAGCCTTCAGAGTTAAAGCATTTCATATTACTATTGTTGCGTGCATTTGTCCAGATTTCTCCTTCAATATGACATGTAACGCTTTGGAGTTTTTCAAACCCAGTATATATAGCAGTAATGAGCTTTGGCTCCATTAGCAATTCTTTGGCACTTAATTTCTTGAGTTTGTATCCATTTTCATCCTTCGTTGTCGATAATGGCGTCAGAAATCCAAACAGATCATTCAGTTGTTTTGTATTAATTGTTGGAATACTAAATGTTGGTAGTGTCACTTCAACTTTGGGAGGGAATTTACTGCATTCTTTGTTTACAGAGCTGTATTCAATGAACATGGACACATAATTTGATTCTTCGATTCTATTTAGGTTTAGCAAAGATTCTTGAATAAGACTTTGCTTCTGTTTGATTTCATCCAAGTGTGTTTTTAAAATATTTGTGTGTTTTATTTTATTTTCTTCAATTTTCGCTTTCATTTTATCTACAAGGTTATTAATTTCTCTGTGCCATTCCTCGCCATGTTTAGACAAAACCGCTGAAAGTTGTTGATATTTTCCATCCAGATTATCTATTTCGGATTCTAAGGCAGTTGATATCTCTTCATAAGTTGGCGAAATTATGTTTTCCAGTTCTTCAATATCTTTTTCAATAACTTCTCTTTTTAAGTTATAAATATCAGGAAGAGTTGAAATTGGATGCCCCTTGTGTTCAGCAGTCATTGTTGTACAAAAAGAGCAAAGAGGTATGTTACATTTTTTGCAATGAAATTCGCAGCTTTTTGTTTCATGTGTTGTACATGTAGGATAAATCGACATTGTGTTTCTCTGTTCATATGCAACGACTCTATGTTTATCATAGTCATCTGAAACGTGTTTTCCTATACAAATAATGCACAAATTAACATGACAGAAGTCGCAGTGCATTTGTACTTTAGCGTCCTTGCAAGTATCACAACGGACATCTTGCACACTGTTTGCGGAATCCATGTTGAATCTAAAATATGATGTATCATCATTATATTTATAAAAAGTAAGTTTTATTTTTTAAATCTAAATTATGTCTATATATATAGATAAAAAATAAATTAAGTACTCGATCAGTACATAATTCATTATATATGCAAAGGAAAAAATATTGAAACATATATTGTCTCTATTCACTTCCTTTTTGTAAAAGCGTTCATAATCCTATAACTTTGATATGTACTAAGAAACTTATTAGTTTAATGTGAAAACGAAAGTAAATTGGTATATTAAAAATTCAGTTAGCACAACATTTGTTCTTTCTAGCATTAACTGTTGTGTTTTTACATACTTGTATTATTGCGGAAAAACAGCCCTTATACTTCATTAATTTCAAACTATGTTTTAAAGGACAGATCACCTTTCTATTTTCTTTGAATTTATCTATAATAAGTTCATTATTCTTTTCTTTGTCCTGTTAAAATAGTTACACATGTACTTACGTCTGTGATTAATTTTCTTCACTCAGTTTTCTATATATAAAAAATCAGTTTCATTTCTGTATCTGTGCAAGAAAAATTCTGAAAACGGTGGCCTCGGTTGTGAGGTCAATAAACAAGTACACTTCCTGCTGTTACGTCATTTGGAGTTATCTTTCTTATGTTCTATACACTATTACTATTATATACCGGGACGCAAAAAAACTTTTATCTGTTATTAAAAAAAAATTGCTCACAAGTTTTGCCTGCAGTAGCATTTTGACTTGAAGTTTTGTCAAAACATTTTACATATTTATTAAAACCTAGTTAACAATTTATCACTGAAATATTAATTGCTTGTCTGGAAATATAACGTGTACTTTTTTCTAAAATATGAAATGCCAATTTTCTAAATTAAACTTATAACGCACATGCATTATTACACCATTGCACAATCTCTAATAAACTTTTCTGAACATTTGAGGACTCAATTGTCTAATGTTTTGTTGGGGTAGTAAAATGATAATTATACACGTCGAAAATTACTGATCCAACACTTTATCAGTACTGACAGTCAAAAGGTTGAACTTAGTAATTGCCCTTTTGCAGTAAAGACAGTACAATGTCTTTCGTGGTTTCGTTTCTGGCTAAGTATTGATAGTTCTTTTCATGTAATATGTCTTAACACTTTTAAGCTGTAATGGATGTAATTGTTCAAGATTCGTCATATCGTTATAAGTTAAATATGTATATTTGGCAAATATTACCGTAAATCTGGTTACGTCGATTTTATTTTGCGAATTCGGGTCAAAATGCTGTTGATTAATTTTTACATAACATGTCAATATTTTGCGAATGACCACTGCTTTGTTTACATTTTCTTATTAGTAATTTATTTTTATGAAAAATATTTTTGCGAATGCAATGGACTCGCAAATTTGCTAAAAATTTATCTACAGCAAAAATTTCCAGATTTACGGTATTAGCATACAAGTATGCGTAATTTTGGAATGTGGGAAACACATATAATGTTGTATTCAATGACTGTATTTATTTATCTCTTTGTGTCTATTAATTCTGTTTTCTAAACTTGTGTATCGTGAATGTTTTAATTGATAACCTCACAAACATATAGTTAATTGATTAAATTCTGAATTGATTACGTTGTTGTTTTATTTCCAGAGGAAGATGAAATCTTTTTATAATAAAAAAAAACATTTGAACTACTATAGAAGTATTTTTTTCCGCGTAGTATTTATTTACGCTATGTACACGGTCACAAAATTTCCGCGGAAATTTGTCCAAGCGTACTTAATGTAAACGTAAGGCATAAAGTGACAATCTAAGAAATCTGCGTAATTTTCTACCCGCGGATTAATCAGAAATTGAGATTCCGCGGAATTATTACCCCCGTGGAAAAAAAGTACGTTTACAGTAATTGATGTTTTATTTGAGACTGTTTCTAAATACTTTGTGGATGTTTACACTTAAGTATATACGAATGACTGTTAATCTTACATAAAATAGTGTTTTTCATTAAATTTAATGATAATAATAAATTTATACATGTAATCTCTTGATTTGTTATTTCAAAGTGCTTGTTTATATTTGAACCCGATTTAAAATCATCTTATGCATGCATATAGACTAACAGTACGCCTTCGTGGCCAAAAATATTACATCATTATAATTTGTAAGCACATCGTGTCTTTCAAGTTATCGATTTTACATTAATTTTCTTCTATGAAAATCTTTTATGTATCTATAAATATACAAATATATGCAGTATTCATATCATATAGCTAGAGTTTCAGCACTGGTAGAGTCTTTTCAAACAAGTTCCGACCACCTCTAGACTCTAGAGCTGTGTCGAACCCGGGGCTAAATCTATCTGTTTGAGATTTTTAGTGTTTTTATAAATTTCAATTTGCTTTGGAAAATAACGAGGGTTGTTCGAAAAGTTCGTGGACGATGTCAATCATCGTTAAATTACTTTCAAGAAATTCAAAATAAGCACACAAAAAAATGTTTTAAAAAATATGTTTTGTTGATGCGTTTCATTTCATTCGATTTTACAGAAATCAATTCATTTTATTTTAAAATTAGCATGTTTTGTACCCGCGGAGCATTCTTAACGGCAATTTAACGTCAAATACATAACGTCAAGAAATTTCTCAAAAATACTATTCATCTACATATTTCACACTGTGTTATCCAATACCAACTCATTAACAACTATTTTCTATCACTTGGCATTTATTTTTTAAAGTTTGTTCTTGCATAATTTCCACTGTTAATGTTTTAATGGTTTTTATTACTTAACTCTGCTTTCTCAGGATAAGCAACTCTGAAGCACCGTCTGTCCATGACGTTTCAACTTTTTAAAGTTTTTGTTCAGATCTTACCAGATAAACCGTTTCTTTACCAATTGTCCTCGTCCGATACAGAGTCTCTTTCAAACAAATACCGCCTGTATCATTGATAAACACATGCACAAAATTGCAAAGATATCTGCTGCACCGTGAAGTTCATCAACGTCATCATTTTTTGTCACTTTCAGTAAGGACTACACATCTTCTCCAACTGATATTTTTTCAACAAATCAAAATATTAAGCCATAATTTTGAATGTGAATTAATGATACAGTTCCTAATTTAAAAGTGTAGGATTTTTTTTTTGTTTTTGTTTCATTTTACAGAGAATATGACCAAATAGACAATATCATGTTTATTTGGTGTGTTATTTGTGTGTGTTACCCCGCGGTCTGATTGTTGCATTTTTAAAAATCTGGATAGGTTTGAAATGAAATAAATCAGGATAATTTTAAAATGTTTATCCATTTTCATCCTTTGTTGTTGATAATGGCGTCAGAGATCCAAACAGATCATTCAGTTGTTTTGTATTATTTGTTTGAGGAATGAATGTTGGTAGTGTCACTTGAAATTTTGGAGGGAAATTACTTAATTCTTTATTTTTAGAGCTGTATTCGATGAACATGGACACGTAATTTGATTTTTCGATTCTATTTAGGTTTAGCAAAGATTCTTGAATAAGATTTTGCTTCTGTCTGATTTCATCCAAGTGTTGTTTAAGAATGTTTTTATGTTTTGTTTTATTCGCCTCAATTTCTGCTTTCATTATGTCTACAATGTTATTAATTTCTCTGTGCCATACCTTTCCATGTTTTGACAAAACCGTTGTTAGTTTTTCATATTTTCCATCCAGGTTGGCTATTTTGGATTTTAAGCCAGTTGCTATATCTTCGTAGGTTGGTAAGATGATGTGTTCTAATTCATCAATATCTTTTTCAATAGCTTCTCTCTTTAGATTATAAATATCAGGAAGAGTTGAAATGGGATGCCCCATGTGAGTATCAGACATTGTTGTACAAAAGGAGCAAAGAGTGGCGTTACATTTCTCGCATTGAAATTCACAGCTTTTTGTTTTATGTGTTGTACATGTAGGATAAATCGACATTGTGTTTCTCTGTTCATATGCAACGACTCTATGTTTGTCATAGTCATCAGAAACGTGCTTTCCTATACAAATAATGCACAAATTAACATGACAGAAGTCACAGTGCATTTGTACTTTAGCGTCCTTGCAAATATCACATCGGACATCTTGGGCACCGTTGCTGGAATCCATGTTGAATCTACAATATGAGATAAAGTAGCATTACAAATAATCCAATATTCCTCTGACTCTTATCCCTGCTTTTATATTGTGACTTGCGCAGGGGAGAGTTAGAGCGGAGACCATATTGAAAAGTGGAAATTTAGCGACACCAGCTGGTGTCGCAACTCTGCCTACCTTTTACACAACTTTATTTTGCGGAGCTAACTCCCGAGACGCGAGAAATCAGCAAAGAGAGGGTTCTTCTACAACTTAATTGCCATTAAAAGGATGATACTGCCATTTAAACTGCCCTATCGCCGACAAATCAAACATCACTTGAATTTGGTCGCCTTTTCGCCATTCTGCTTCTTTTCGCATGACGTCAGACACAAATACACAAACAAACTATCACGTAATAATATCATGTGTGGTGTTTATGCTGTTTTCAACCTCATATTATCATAGATGTCGATGTTGACAATTCTTTCCTTATCTATAAATAAATGAAACATCATTATGTTGCTTTATGTATTTTTTCACAAAAACTTTCATATTTTTTTAAAGGTCCTCAAGTGTTTTGAGCACGTGTTACTTTTAAACCGATTGGAATTTTGTGTATTTGTGTGCTGACGTCATGCAAAAAAGTCGAATGGCGAGGAGGCGACCTTATTCAAGGGATGCTTCATTTGTCGGTAATAGGGCAGTTTATTGGAATCCAATATTTATATAGTAGTTCAAATTCATTTCGGCTCTGTGGAATTAAAACTGACATATGATTTTGAAGAATTTCTTCCTTAGAAAGGGAAGTTTGAGTATAAGTAGGATTACCATTTGTAGAATTAAATCCAAGTTCTTCTAAAAATACAATTCATATAATGAGCCTTACAAACGAAGACAATATATTGTTACCTGCTTTGTCGACAGGGACCAGTAGGTACTTATATAACCTATCTTTTTTTTCACTTGTGGATTATTGAAACGTGCGGGTTTAAAAAGCCTATGATTTGCAATATCCATAATCACAGATCTAGGCCTATATTTTGGTGTCGAGGAATCAAAAATTGGACTTTCCCTGGCCTTTTCAAAACGACTTTTTAAGAGTTTCAAAGGAACAGAGTAAAGTTTGGTGCGAATTTGATATAGACCCAACTGTTGATTTACATAAGGTAGCAATGAATCAAAAGAGACGTCGTGTATCACAGGTTTATTGTACAACCGATGCCCATGACTACGCATACGTCTCTGTGTATGGTTAAAAAGTCCCATCACATTAATATTATTACATTGTGGACTGGAAAGATTTCCAACACTATCGACACTAATATTGTCATTACATCCATAGGGAAAGACTGTTCCTAGTTTTCTGATCAAAAGTCTTCTCGTTTCTACAGAAAGGTGTATTCAGCGATGGACAATTTAGGTGGTGATAAATATTTTCGAGAATTCTAACTTTCATAGACAACGCAGTACAGTTAAGGTGCGCAATGGAAATATCGACTAAATTTTGTATTTAAAAATGTATTCATAATCGGGATGGCGATTATTTTTAGTACATTATTTACATCGGATAATTGTAATTATGATTTATAACTACATATCAAGGACGATTATATTTTATATTTAGATTAGTCACGTTATGCGACAGTCACGCGATTTTAGCACATTACCTTGAAGTATTGATGTTACATATAAATATCACTAGTGCAAGGGCATAACCAAATTAAAATTCCAAGTTTAGTATATAAATATTTTCAACACGCATTGTAGTTTCTAAAAAGTGCTGCGATCCTGTCTAAATTCTGCAATTTCATTGTTAAAATTATACTTGTATGACCGAATGCTATATTTTTAGCTGGTCATCGGCATGAAATATTGATATAATTAAATTGTTTTTAAGATTTCATCAGGATCGCAGCACTTTTCAGATACCTTAATAGTTCTATAGTTGAAATGTAAAAGCTTATTTTGATCAATAGAGTGTATGCCCTTGCACTAGATTGATTTATTAAGACCCCCCACATTACCCTCCGATGTACTTGCATACAATTATACGGCAGTGTCAATTAAATACGTAATGTACAGAAATTATATTAATTTAATAGTGAAGAAGAAATTAAATTCAAGTTATTGGCCCATAGAATATCTGTAAATTATATTTTATTTAATTAGAAGATACATATTTTGTTGAGAAAATATTACTTGATCTTTGTCTCACTGCATACAAACTACGTCACGTTGTAAGAAATGACGTCATATTGACAAGTGTATTGCGATCAGTGACTTGTTTATAACTTGTTATGTGGGATTTAACTTACGACAAAACAGTGCGCTGTAGTAAGTTTTTATGTAGTTTGATGATTTCTTACTGGTTAAATTAGCAGATAAACTCATTTTGTGGTATTTTAAAGAAATTTTGTATGACGTATATAGTGTATGATGTCATAGTCAAGTTTTCCCGTACAAATTAGGCTCCGCCTCCTTTTTGTAACCTTAACTGTGCTGCGAAAACAGAATGATCAAGTAAATTAAAATGTTTGTATAAAAGCTGCTGACCACCGTGATTTCTTTGAAATCAATAAGCTGATATTTTTTTGTTAAGCGACCCCTTGGTTTCACCAACATAAACAAGTCCACACAGATTATATTCCATTCCAACATTGGAAAATTTGCAGTTCAGATTTTCCCACGTTTTGGTATAAACAGTACGACATTTAACTCTGGACTCGACATAGTCCAGATATTTACTACCATTTTAGTTATGATATTCAAAATATTTTTATATCACCTGGTGGGATTTCTTAGCAGTATTCAAGGGCCTCATGCTGAACTTATAAACATTTCCACTTCTAAACATATGAGGTCCTAAACTCAGAATTCCATGGTAGAATGATGGGATTTTCAGTCCCACCAACTATCCCACGTTTCTCCCACGGGAGAAAAACTGTCAGATGGGTTATTTTCTCCTATGGGATTTTTTTCTCCCATGAATTTGTTCAAATGAGATAAATCCCAGGGATATTGACAATGAATTATTTTCTTCAATGCATTGTTATAGTCAGTATATGTTGTATATTTTATGATGAGAATTTTGTTATTGTCTTAAGTTTTAGAACTCTATATGTTTTGAAGTTGCGAAGTTTGTGAGCTCAACAAAAAAGCTTGGGATACTGCTAAAAATCTCACCAAGTGATATAAAAATATTTTTGATATCACTATAAGAAATGGTAGTAAAAATTCTGGACTATGTCGTGTCCAGAGTTAATTATAATTGGCGTACTGTTTATAGAAGCTCTTTCCAGTAAGATTACTGGTGAAAGAAGTGTTAGTTATCAAAATGTCACAAGTTTGATAAATTTGCACAGAACATTTTGAAACAGAGGACATAGGATCGAAAAAGGAATCATCAAATACATCTTTAATAGAAACCTTACATTCTTTCAATTTTGTGTATAATGTATTGGTTTTATACTAAGACTGGGAATCTTATAATTTTTAGATGTTTTAAAAATTTTAATGGATTCATGTGAAAACGAAAGTAAATTGGAATATTAAGTTCAATTGTACACGTCAGATTTTTCTTTCTAACAATAACTGATGTGTTTTTACAGATTTATATTATTCCGGATATACAGCTTATAATTTACTAATTTCAGCCAAGTTTCAGAAGATACAACACTTTCTTATGTTCTATGAATTTATAACAAATAACATGAATAAGTAAATATCTTGATTTGTCCTGTTGAATAGTTACAACTGTACTTACGTCTTTGGTTAATTTACGTCACCAAGGTAAAGCAGCTATCTAGGTAAGAAAAATAATCAATTTCAATTCTGTTTTCTGTTTGAACAATTCAAAAATGGATGGCCTCGGTTTTGAGGTCAATGCACAGGTACATCCTGGTATTAAGTCATTTAGAGTTATCTCTCTTATGTTCCATTTTAATTACTTGTATGCAGAACAACGTGATTTTCACTAGAATTATACCATGCAAGGGTATTTGACTTGATGTGTAGTCAAAAAATTTTACTCAGTTAATTTAACTTAATTAACGCATAATCATGTACGAGGGTTGTCCAAAAAGTTCGTGGATAATGACGTTTTTGTTAAAATAAGTGGTTCTATATGCATCTATTGTATATCAAAATATTTCTCATGACAAAAAAGTCAGAATGATTTAATTTTTATTGAATAAACTAAATATTTGTGTAAAAATCGGGGTCTTTAAAGATCGCAGATTGTGTGCACGGACCAGTCTGACGTTACGCTGATTTCATTATAACGTCAAACATTTGGATTTGACTTAACACATGTTCATGGACACACACTAAATTTCTTTTTTAAGGCGCAACGCACTTCGAAGTGCTAGCAATAATCTCTAAGTCTAGATTATAATTTATTTAATTTTCAAAATTCAAAACAATGCACAAAAATTTACGAGCGTCATCTAAATTAAGAGTTTGTATACTCAAACTGAACAGCCCAGTCCGACGCTGCGCTAGATTTATAACAACGTCATGAACAGAAATCTCCATTTACAGTTAATTAAATGGGTTTTTAAATTCTTGTAGTGTCTTCGAATTTGTACACACTGTTGAAAAATCGTATATACGAATCCCAAATCAATACATCCAATATATTTCAATAATTTGAGTTGTTTTAACAAATATTTTGTTTCTTACATCGTTTCAACCGTTATATAACTTAATTTGTTGACCGGACGCTGACCCGTGCCGAAGGACGACGTCACTTTTTCTGTTGAGTTTTGACACGTACTTGTTAAGGTTTTCTTTGTGTATTTTCGTTGTCTATATAGTAAGCGATATTTAAGAGATCATAAAATGATAATAACCTCTTTATTTGTGTTACATAAAATTTTTATTAATTTTTGACTTGTTTTATGTAGAAAATAATCATTTTAATCCGAACTCTTAATATCAGAGTTTACATCATTTTAACCTTGGTCCATGCGCACTATCTTCGACCTCTAAAGACCCCGATTTTTACAAAAATATTACGTTTAATCAATAAAAACTAAATGATTCTGACTTGTTTTTTCATAAGAAATATTTTGATATACAACAGATTTATATAGAACCATTTCTTTTCACAAAAACGTCATTGTCCACGAACTTTTTGGACAACCCTCGTATATATCAAATTAGTTTTGGATTATTATTGTTTTGCATTATTACTTCATGTTGTTTACTTTTTATCAAAGAAAAAATGCTTTTTGACGTCACATTATTTAACAACGGCTCCAGCACAGTGTAAAAATCTACATCCCACTTTGTAACCAATCAAAGTTTGTTAAATAATTCAATTCAATTCAATAGTTTTATTCTCTTTAACTGCAGTGTAGAGAAGATACAAGCATGAAATATGTGCAATAGAATGCAATATAAAGCTATATTGGTAATAATATGAGGCATCCAGCCCTCTAATCCCATCACTTCCTCTGTTTAACCATTCTTAACTCTATTTTCAGCCCTTACTGTCAAGGCGGAGTATAAAATATCCCCATCTTTAGTAACCGCGACTTTTACTTTTTTCCCTGATCTCGTTTTGATTATATTTATAATGAAACCTTGGCTGTTTAAGCATTTCATATTGTAGACATATCTCTGAGAAATGTAACATAGCGGGAGATTACTATACCTAGTTTTCACAGAGGTAATGAGCTTTAGTTCTATTATATTTCGCCCTTAAATGTATGCTAGGATCTTTGGATATTTTCAAAGCATGAATTCAGTTTAGATAAAAATGTCCTCAAACTACCATATTACAAAAAAAATTATGTAGCATAAAATAATGTGTTAAGTATCATCCATTATCTTTGATTATCAATATTTGATATAAGCACATATAAGAGAATCGCAAAACGCACCATTTCGAAATAAATTTGATAAGATGTTTTGTAAATAAATACTTAGTATATTAAGTCTGTAGAAAACTCTAGAATCATGTCATTAACTTTATGCTTATATCTTATTTTTTTTATCAGTTTATCATTTCTAATAATTATTTACTATACAGACGGATTTAATTTACTTACATTCATTTTAATAGAATTTGAATCACAAATGAATGGTCAAAATATTGTATTTAATACTTTTTTATCATATGTCGCTTTTATCAACAATTTAACTTCATTCAATTATAGCCATTTGATATGGTCAATCACTATACACTGTATATATAGACCTTAGAGAATGCATATCGATCGAGTGCGAAGTGCGACGTCGATAAGCTTTCTCCAGGGATGGCACCAAATCAAAATGTTACAATTGTTTTTATTTTTAAGGTAGGTCGCGGATATACTGCACAAAAATTCTTAGGAGAAAACATATCCTGAAATTTTGATATATGGTTCCTTAGAATTTACAGTGTATTATCGGCAAATTTTATTAAATTTGCCTACCTAGTTTTACCTAGTGCTATATTACTTTAAACGCTGTATTATTTAATATGCTTTATTATTGAATTACATGGTACATGGAAAAAATGACGTTTTAAGCCAATTTTGTGAAAAAGGTGTCTTTTAAAAGGGTTAGATAACTTTCTAAAGACGTAGACGAATTAGTCAGGAATTTAAAAATGTTAAGATGAGGTAAAATCAAAACTATTGATATAAAAAAAAATCAATATGTCTCCTCCCTAGATTTTTTGTTAAATAATTTCAAAGTTTGCTGTTATATTTTTAAAAAAAATTGCCTATGTGGCGTTATTTTTGTCTACAACGTCATGTTACGTTTACAGTATGAATATAAAAATCTTGAAATGTGGAATATGCATACAAGATCTAAAATGTGACATAGATGCAAAGTTTAAGAATGGATGACCAGCTGCATATTTTAACTAGTATTGTGAAATTCATATTTTGATCACAATGTCAAAATGAACGTATAAACATTCCTTGTGCATGAGAATTAACATGCAACGAAAACAAAACGAGTGATAAAATATTAGTTCCTGTATTTTTAGGAAATTCGTGGTCAATAGGATTTGAGGCATAATACATTGATTTAAACACTTTCTTCGAAAACATCCATATACTGAAGAAATTAGCCGCGGGGGATGTACCTGCAGTGGTCTCTCTATATTAGTCACAAGCTATCATTATTATATCGTGCGTACAACCCCTCAAGTTTTCGGCTAAGCAATTTTATTTATCATAACTTAATTTCTGCATACCTTAACTTTTACATTGATTTATTCTGATTGACTTTTAGCAGCTTAGTAACACATTCAAAATAAATTATTCCTTTCATTTAATATTGTATTTAATTTGTTCTGAGGCATTACATATAATCAAATCAGAATTCAGAAGACTGAAAGAACTACGAACGATAGTATTGTTCTCCCGCCTACCTCTAAGTAAATTCTCAAAAGTTAACATATTCGAATGATTTTCACATTTTTTATAGATATTTATATGAATTTTTATAAAACGTTACTTATTTTGATACCAAAGAAAGATAACTCTATAATTTTGATAAAACTTGTGTTTTTCACTACAGAAATCAACGAAAAACGGAAAATATTTATAAAACATCCCCCCCCCCCCCCCCCCCCCCGTGAAACAAAAATTCCTTTTTTTTAGTTAATATGGACTGCCATTTTACAAATTTATGCCAAAGCTTTTTGTGTTTCACGGGGGGAACATATCTTTATAGACAAAAAACGAAAAAAAAATGCTGACTTTTCACCAATTTTAAAACTATTTACAACTATATAATTGTATTTTATTAATTTATATACGTTTTACTTATTTGTGTAAAACATAAGAAAAAATATCAGATACATTTATCATATTTAAGACTATTTCAAAATATGGTGATTCTTGAAAGTTCGATTTCACTAGAAAATATCGTCTATCCCCCTTTTTTCAAGAGCTGGAATTAATGATAATTTACTATTTAGCACTGGAATTAAAATGATTAATCAATTACCACAGAACTGTTCTTTGTATTAAACAAAGATTTAATGGCCAAATGGCCATTAATATTGAATTTAATGGTTGCAAAATGTAGGCGGGAATCAAGAGTTAGAGTTCGTAGTTCTTTAATTATAAACATGCACGAGGTTTACGTACAATAGAAGACACTTTTGATTAATCTACTTGATTCGGGCAGACTTGAAGTCTTTTCAGAGAATGAAACAGAAACAACGCAACGTTGCCTTTGTGACACAACTGACGTCATAATCGAATGTGCACAAAACACCCCTTGAATCGTCAAAATTTTGTACCGTAACTGATAACAAAACCAAAAAGGCAACCTATCGTAAAATCGTTCTCTCTAATACTCAGTACTTTCTCGTTCAAGGCATTGTTATGTCATTTGCATTATGACGTCACAGTTATGAAAACCAGCTGCAGTAGGCCCTATCTGTTTTCTGGTAGATCGCGGCTTTGCTGACGTCACAAAAGGATTTGACGTAAAAAGCTTACTGCGTTCATATTAGCAAGCAAAAACTATAATCAGCAGTATGCAGTATAAATGCAGTAAAAATGAAATATATGTTAAAGTTTGTTTCGTATATTTAGATATTTTTTAATGTGTAATTAAGAATAAATGATGTTGAGATCAAGGCGGTCTTTTTTCAATATAAGTAGTTTTTAATGCTGATATCTGTTGTGTGTTTCTACTTTCTAAAATGCAATTGCCTAATCGTTGATGCAATACAAAGACAGATCCACCGCCGGAGATTCTGGAGCCTGTCCTGCAGTTAATTTGTTTTTGTTGTTGATTACTTTGATGAATTTTGTTTTGTTTATTGAATTAGGCGTACATCACGAAGACAATGGATACCGTGTAGAATGAGTTAGAAATGATTGTTGTAACCTTATGTGTAAAACAAATACAAGAAGATTAGTATGTAGACTAAATTCAACAAATCTACCTTAAGGAGACTCACTGCATAATATATCGCGCATCATAGTAATGATTGATTGTATATTGTTTATAAACGTCCCTCTCGAGAATTTTCACTCATATGGAGACGTCACCGTATGCCGGTGAAGGGCTTAAAATTTTGACCTTTACTCGGCACTCAGGGCCATTAAGCAGTGAGGGATCTTCATCGTGCCAACGCCTGCCGCTGACACGGGGTCTCGGTTTTTAAGGTTTCATCCGAAGTACCCGCACTTTCACTTCAAAGTGCCGAGCGCATGGCGAAGGAACAGTTGCTACCCATTTGTTATCGACTTAGGTCACTCGCAGCCGAGATACCAACTTACGACCTCCCGATCACGCTCTTCTGACTGAGCTACCATGAACGGTACGCATCATAGTAAAATGAAGCATATTTACTGTTTCAAAACAACTTTTTTAATTAATAGATCTAGAATTAAGCAAAATTAAGAATTTTTAGGTTTAAAAATATAATTAAAATTTTGTGTAACTGATGTTTTTTAACCAATTTTCCAATTAAAAGGTATGTTGACGTCGTTACAGTGTGTTAACTTTTGACATTATGATACAAAAAAGCTTTTAGATAAATAGGGTAATGAAATTGCTATTAAAGAAAAAGTAAAAAACATACTCTCTTAAAATTTAAGACATAGAAATTTAAGAACTTGTGCATTATTTTTATTATGATTTCATATAGATCCTTTGTGTCTATCAAATTATGTAGTATTCTAAATAAACAGGAAAATTCGTAAATATTTGGCAATTTGAGATGCCAACAAATATACAAAGACGGTATAATTTGTGTTTCTTACATATATTGTACAATGTAGTATTACTCATCATATAATATAGTTTGAACCAATAGTCTATTGTAGTACATGTATTTGTATAATTCGCTTAAAAGTGCCAAAACGTGGCATTTTCCTATATAATCCTATTGTAAGTGTACCTGTATATTGAAGCGGTCCCTTAAAAAACTGGATGGTAGATTTCCCTCAAACTTGGCATGTACAATGAAGTTGTATCATGTAAGTATTATATGGTATAAAAAAGAAGAGTTTCGCCATTGTAGTATTCACACACTAAAACCTCAGTAACACCCGGTTTATAAGGACTATTTTGACGTCAACACTGTTGTTGCGTCACAGAAGAACGTTTCCAATTTTAGAAAGAGCTGTAATTGTTGTTAACAAGTAGATGATACACTGTTGATTGATCAAAATGTAAAAGAAAAGTCTAAATTTTGGAAGATTTTTGTACTTAATTGTTTGTAGCATATAATACTTGTGTAAATTTCCATTATGTAACTTAGAGAGAGAGAGTGAAAGAGACGCTTAACAATTATCAAATAAACATTGTTCTTCACTCTTCATGGACTCTAATGGGCACCGTATGTATTGAGTTCTAAACATGCATAGACTTTATAAAAATTACTGTAGACGTACTTTTTCCACAAGGTCATAATTCCACGGAATTTCAATTTCCGTTTAATCAGCGAGTTGAAAATTACGCGGATTTATCAGACTGTCACTATATGTCTTGCATTTATATTAAGTATACTTGAATTAATTTCCGCGGAAAGTTTGTGACTGCGTACATAGCGTAAATTAATACCACGCGGAGAAAAGTACTTCTACAGTAGTTGAATTGACATGTCGCTTCGAATTAAAAGAAATAATTCAATGTTGCAGAAATTGGTGGGGGATGATTGTTTGATAAAAACAAACTGACCTATTATAGGTAGAGTTGGTTAGAAATTAAAAGTGTGTGCTGTTGTTACTTAAAATATTGAATTTTCTTTACATATCCACTAAAATACTCATGCAATAAGCAAATTGACCTTTTTATCTTCATTTAATACTTGGCGACTCTTTAGTTTACAGTAATCTATACAACTGAGTAATTGTCCAACCTTGTCAAGTTTGTGGATTGTGAGGTTATTAAAGTCTCCTATTAATATCTGACACTGACTGTCTGTTGTTTTCCATTTTTTTTAAATTTCTTTAATGTGTGTGTATCTGAATAAAGGGTATATTTTACAAGTAATATATTCTTATCGGGAGAACAATTATGATTTGTCATTTTTTTTTTCATTCTAATTAAAATCATGTTCAAAATATACATATATACACGGGATGATAGGTTATTTCTATTATTCTTACAAGAGAAAAAAATGAAACCGAAAAATAAATATAGAGATACTGATAAATCCCGTAAAGCAACTTCCCAGTTCAAAAAATGTTCAAACCCTGAGGTGGGGTCAATATTCAACAGGGTCAGTTTTCAACTTGTTGAGGTCATTGGTCATTATTCAACTTAACACCGGCATAGGGAAGTTGCTCTTAGCACTTTTCGGATTAAGAAATTTGTCTGAAAGAAAACACAATCAATTGCATATTGAAAATTATCAGTATATTATTGAACTTTTACGATCTTTGTATCCGTATATATATCTTTTTTTTAGTTCTAACCATATGTCATGTGACATACAGCTGATGTACGTGAAGCTCTTTTGACCGAACTCGGTTGAGACCCCATACATACATATGCATTAGTGCAATATGTGTCAAATTAAAACTAATGCTAATTACAATGATATCAATATTTTATTGACTTTCTCGGAATTATGGGCGGCCTTAACCTAGCTGCGCATTAGGAGGCTTACAGTGGACTGGTGAATATCACTTGTAATTTGCATGTCAACATAATTTGTACATAACAACCAAGAGATCATTGCAAAGTGTAACACAGAGATTGATACGTACCCAGCCCTCTAGTCTAAGCACCTTCTTTGTCTTTCCAAACTTTATTAAATTCACAAACATTGTGGTTCAATCGAAATCAATGTATACTAAGTCTCCATCACAGCTCACCGCTATATCACGGAACCAGATATCTACTTTTGTTTTTACTGTTTCTATGAACGAGCCTTTAAGGACAAGGATCTTTGGCCGATGCCTCGGTGTTTTGAAGTACTCTGAAGTTGACATCAAAGAGATGCTTCAGTTTCTTATTGATAATATCTATGTGGTTTTTGGAGACCAGATATTCCAACAATCTATTTGAATTTCCATGGGTACCCATTGCGCTCCGTTTATAGCTCAGACCTATTTTTATATTCATGTGAGGCAGAATTTGTGCAAAATCTTGCGTGAAAAGAAGGAAACACTTGCTGTGGAATTCAGCTCGACAGTTAGATATATCGACGACATATTGTCAATTAACAATGTTAATTTCCATTCGTACGTCGATACGATATATTCTGGTGAGCTTGAGAGATAAGATACCACATAGTCTGACACATCTGTTTCATACTTGGATATTTTACTTGAAAAAAGACGTTATAATGGTAATCTATTAACCAAGCTGTATGATAAACGTGATGACTTTAACTTTTCTATCGCCAACTTCCCTTACTTATGCAGCAATATACCTTCATCACCTGCATACGGAGTATATACAGCGGAACGCACTTTTTAAGCTCACGTGGTTTTTCGCACAAATTAACGTCACATTCTTTTTGCAATAAAATGAACATTACCGATCTTTAATACGAGTTATAGCTCTAATATGTATTTAATATCTCAAAAGGTACATATACTTTAAAGTCGATGCACGGCATATTTACAGTAAGGAGTCGGGGCCTAATTTGTACGGGAAATGTTTACTATGACAGCACACATAATTTTTAAAAAGGTCTTCAAATTACCACAAAATGAAATTATTTGCTATTTCAAACAGCTGGTTAGCTGTATACTACATACAAACTTACTATTACATGAAGTTTTGTCTTTTGTTAAATCTCACACAACAGTATATAAACGATGCATCGATCGCAATGCACTTGTCAATGTGACGTCATCTCGAAAAAATGACGCAGTTTATACACAGTGAGAGGCTGATCAAGTCACATTGTGAACAATGAAAAATATCTTTTGTTCTCAAAGAAAGTATTATTTGCAGTTAAATAAAAGGCCATTAACTTGGATACGATGTCTGTTTTAGTTTTTATTTATTATCTGTCCGTACATTCTCCACACAAGTGATACTGTCGGGAGTTTGTATGCAGGTTCATTGAAAAGTAATAGAAGGACCCTAATAAATCGATTTATTGCAAGAGCATACCCTCAATGTATCTTGTCAAGTTTTTACAAATTACTGAAGACGCGATAAGATATTTGAAAAGTGCTGCGAACCTCATGAAATCTTGAAAAAAAATAATTATATCTACACTTAATGTAGTTGACCAGCAAAATATTCAACCTGCCGTCCAACAAATTAAATTTTAACAATTAAAAAGGATCGAATCTTTAAAGGTTTGCAGCACTTTTCACATACTACATATAGTGTTGAAAAGGATAACAAATTAAAATTTTTGACTTGGTTATGCCCTTGCAACATTGAAATTTATAGATGACCTCTAAACTGCAAGTATAATTGCTAAAATCATGTGACGTCGACATCACGTGACAAGTCTAAATAAAAAATCTAAATTTCTCCAATATGTAGATTTAAACCATATAACATTTTTTTTATATCAGTGAAGTCCTAAAAGAATTGCTCATCCTAATTAAGTATGTATTTTTTATCTTTAAAAATCGCCGTTATTTCTATTTGTAACCTTAACTGTGTTGTGTGTTTTAAACGGGACTTTATTTATAAATGAAAGGATGTTTCATATGATTTCACCATAGGTATTTCCAAATTAAAATAATACAACTTTCTTTGAAACTATTGAGTTGACTTTTTCAATTGACATGTGAAAGATGAGTACTTTGCACATTTTCCATACTCACTGTGGTTTTGTCGAAATGTAGCAACGAAAAATGAAAATACGGCATAAAGAAACACACAACGGGTGTGAGCGGTGTCGCATAATATTTGGTCCGCCTCGTTCAAAGGTCCGGCCGGACCTAATACGATAACATATTTGGTCCGCCTGGCTCTATAAGAAAAGGTCCGCTCTCGGCCTTTTATACAAATTGTATGCATATGGTTCATTCGATATTAATTGAAAAACTACTCTTTTAAAATTAATTAATGATATATAGTCGTTTTAATATCTAGTGTTTTCTCCAAGAAAATGCGGTAAACAATAAGTAAGAAATCGAAATTAATAAATAGATAAAGGAATATATAGATTTATTGATCGGGTTTCCTGTCTGGAAGACGGGACATGCTTCTTTTGTCGTTTAAATTAATACACTAATGTCAACATTATCATTTAAAAAAATATTAAGAATACAAATGTACATTTATTTACCTTTACCGCCTTCTTTACTGGCAGATTAATCAGTACGGAATGAGCAGATGAATGTTCGTAAGTCCAACACGAAGCAATTAGTTGCACTCTCTTTCCTATAAACATGATAAACGTTTGACTAATCCACTCACAAAAACTAAAGTTCACATCTTTCAAAATATAATTCTTCATAGTATTAATAAAAGAAATCTGTCATTCTTTACGTTTAATATTGTTGTAAATAACAGGAGGGTCACTAGCTGTGACAGGGGCTTATGTCACGGTGTACTGCCCTACACCCCTTATTGTAAAAACAACATGCCTGCGGATTGGGCAGTTGGGGGTTAGCCCATAATTGTTTCGTTTGAGAAAACCTTAAGTACCATATCCCGTGTGCTTTTATAAGTTAACACTGTTTCTTACCTATTCAAAGGTTTATTATTATATCTACTAGATCTCTGAATTTTATTTCCTGAATTTTGCATTGCATTTTCCGACAATTTTTGTTATTATTTCGGAATCCGACAATTCTATTCTCATTTCCCATATTCTTTCTTTTTTTTCACATTTTCGGACTTTTTAAGGATACCTTTACGTCAATTTAAGTTAAACATATATATAACAAAGATGGAAATATAATTTTAACAGGATATTGTACATGTATATATACATTGTATAATATTATTTACTTCAAATCACGTTTTTTTTCTAATCATTACATACACTCTGTAAACAATATTAAGACTAGTTGATAAGTAAAGGAAACAGTTAAGTGAAAGTTCACTTCACAATACCTACAATGGTTCCAGGGTAAATTCAATTAAGTTTCTTTGACAGCTAAGCAAAGTCTTTTATTTTAAGAAATTATTTAAATATCTTACCTTAAGGATTTTTATAACGGATTTATGAATTTTTTTATTGACGAAAAAGTACTGACACGAATTTTACAAATGTCGGAGATGAAAACTTTTAAAATGTAAAAACTTTAAAATGTCGGAAATGAAAAGTTAAGAAAATTCCGGAAATGAAATGCGGCCTACTAAATATTACTCCGGGACAAGGTAAATATGCATTAATTGGCGAAATCAAACCAAATTAAGTCGATAAATTGCTGGACTTATAAATGCCTTTATTTTTCATATCTAATATACATGTACATGTCGCTCATATAATATTAAGTTAAAATTAAGTTAATATTTTATATAAGTTTTCATAGCTTTTAAATTATGTTTACTTGCGTTTTATTGTACAGCGCTTTAGAGTTAAATTATTAATATTTAGCGCTTTATAAATTCATATATTATTATTATTATATAAAATCTCCGTGCACTACATTTATAATATATGATTTATACTTATGTACGGAAGCGTATTGCTGCCACTTGAAAAAAAAAATTTGTAAGTCGTACGTACGAGATACTAAGTCGTACGAACGAGATAACATTAACCCCTGGTAGTCATGTTTACAAGATAATATGTTACACATACGATATAAAATGTAGTTATCTGGATTTCCTTATAATATCATGAATAGATGGGCGTGTCAATAGTTGTCGTGCTTTTGATTGCTAAAACGAAAGACCTAAATTTCATATACATATGCAATTTCAATCTTTTTAACAGTGAAAAAAAAGTCAATTTTACATGTTGACTTAAAAGTCCCGTCCAACGCAGCCCCGTCCACCCCTCAAAGAATCTGATATTTTGATAGGTTTTTATCAAAAGAATGTTTATGAATAATGCTTTTCAGGGGGTACCAATGTGGGTGAAAAGTCCAAAAATCCCGAAAATAAAAAAATATTTCTTTAATTATATGGTTTATATTTATGTTTAATGTCCTTTTAATAAGAAAAGCTCGGATGATTTGAGACTGACATTCAACATTTTTACAGTGGCCTTGTTCGAATCACCTGGTGGCAAACGTTTACTTCAATAAAAACAGGTTTGTGTATTTCACTTCATTTTCCTCTATAAATGATTTTTTTTGTCTAGATAAACGACATTTATGAGAATGTAGATCATAAATATTTTCTAAAAATTATTCCACAGTGTAAGCATACATTGTTTGAGGACAAGAATTATTTATTTTTCCTTCCGATGAAGGAGTCACACACAAACGCACCCCCTCCCCCCCAAAAAAACCAACAAAATATGAATGAAATGCAGGTGATCCTAATTTACCCCCCCCCCCACCCCACCCCCGAAAAAAAAAATAAAATAAAATGCGTTAAGAATCTAATACATTTTATCTCGGAAAAGTTTCCGAACGAATCAATTAAAAGGAAATCGCAGAAGTAGTAAATGCTGTGAGGGACAGAATATCTTCCAGATTTGATTTTAAGAAGATTACTTATCTATTAAACGAAGAAATCATTTTTATAACAAGTCTTATGTATGTGATCAGCTTGAAGATCTGCGGACCATAACAGAAAGCATGCTATTTACATTTTAAATGACATTAAGCAAAGTCGCAACCCTAAAATTAATGCATATATGAAATGTCTTTATCAAATAAATAGGCCGGAAACTAATTTGATAAGAAAAAAAAATTGATTTATTTCAGCTGTTAAATTTGATCATTTTCATATGGAGCTCTTCTTCTAAAGAAGAGCAATATTATCTAAAATGGCCACGACACCCCCCACCCCACCCCTCGCCCTCTTAAGCAGGGTTGCGCATCCAAAGTGCTCACCCAGAAAAATAAAGAAATTAAGATTTCTTGCAGTGACATAGCATCGTTTTTGAAAAAGGAAAGGGGGCAGCCAGAGAGAAAAAAAACTTACCAGAAAAAGTTGACAAGTAACTAAGAAATTAAAATATCTTGCAGAGACGTAGCATCGTTTTTTAAAGGTGAAATGGGGGGAGCCAGAGAAAAAAAAACTAACTTGAAAAAAGTTGACAAGTAAAAAATTGCCCAACAAGAAAAAATAATTTTGGGGAGAGGGGGTGACTTTTTAAAGTTACAGACGATATCCTAAATGCCATTTACTCTTGATAATACCATTTTAGCTCAAAATAAATAAGGATTTGAAAATAGGCAGGGTTTTGATAAAATCAATATATTATAATGAATAAAATCTTTATCCTTCCTAGTCTATAATTTATGAATTGTAACAAATTAGTTAACAGTTTTGCAGATAAATATGTAATAAACTATGTAAAATCTCAAGTTCGAATCTGACACAAGCGATAAACTTGCTTCAATGATTTGAATTTTCTGCAATCCAACAGACAATTCAAATCAAGCGAGTTTATCGAATGTAGAAACGAATATAAAGGGCTAGAAGGTCAACTTGATAAAATATACATATTGGTTAAAGAATGTGTTAAGAGATAGAGATATACAATGCTGGAAAGTGTAAAAATTCTTCCGAAAAGTGCGTTCAAATCATGCGCCGTTAATTGCACATTATTTGCATTTAATATACGATCAAAGACTAATATACAAAACTATAAAGCTACATATCTGCATCTACGTTCTGAGTATCTCGTACGTACGACATAGTATCTCGTTCGTACGACATAGTATCTCGTTCGTACGACTTAGTATCTCGTTTGTACGACTTATTGTGTCGTACGTACGACTTATTATGTCGTACGTACGACTTATCATGTTGTATGTACGACATAGTATCTGGTTCGTACGACATAGTATCTCGTAGTACGACTTAGTATTTCGTACCTCCGACATAGTATTTCGTACGTACGACTTACAAATTTTTTTTTCAAGTGGCAGCAATACGCTTCCGTACTTATGTCTCTCGGTTTCAATAAAAATCCAAACATTTTATACCCAACTCCTAAATTTTTTTTGGTGGGGTGGGTGGGGGGGGGGGTAATGGAGTGTAGTAAAATCACGCAGATACTTGTTAAAAAAGTTTAAAGTTTTAAAGTATACCGATATTGTACATATAAAGAGCTTGAGTTTAAAGACACACAATTTCAGAAAAGACGAATGTACTAATGGGCCCTGGTAAAATGTAAAAAGATAAACAAAGTTAGCAAATTTTTCATCTCAAATCATTAATTGATCAATCATTAATTGATATCTTAACCATTCGATTCAACAATTTTTTACGCTGAAATTCACGAATATATAAAGAACAAAACCATACAATGTGGTAATGGTCAGCCGACATTTGTAATTTTCTATTACAGTAAATCGAGAATGGTCATTCATTTCAAAGTTTTTGTTTACTATGCTTGTGTGAATTGCAAAAGACGTATAATACATTTATAAAACTTATGTGAAAGTAGGAAATTTGCACACTATTAGGCTGGTACTTTAAGAATCAAAATCAGCAAGCATCGAGCATTGAATGGAAAGTCAAAATTTTATTTTTTCAAAAGCTTTTGGTATATAAAAGATTTTGTCCTACCTAATGCTAAAACACAATTAAATTTTTTTGGAAGGTATGAAGGGACTGGTATCGAAGGAAATTCATTTCCTTAGCAACGGGTTCATAAATCCTTATAAAAATCAATGATTTGTAGGCATTTTTCTATGAATATGTTTTCTGAACGTGATAAGATAAGGTATTTTGGTTACTTTATTTGTTGAAAGATGGAATTACTTTATTCTTCAAAAACAAGGAAAAACAAAATTTCTGTAGTGATATTGTTGCCATGACAACGGGAAAAGAAATGGCGTCAGTGCTTATTAATTTAAAAAAAAAACGTATGTTTATCACTCTATACACAAAATCTACAACCACTGCAGGAAAAATGAATGACGTGATCCACTTATGGGGTTATCTATATGTCATATCTATACAATAAAATTTGCAGGCAACTTTAGTAGAAAAAAGTTACAAATGGTTAAAATGTGTGACAATCTGGCATTTATAAGCTTATTTGAAGGGATGGGGGTAAATTAAATACATGTACAGTGTCCATTATATTGGTTATATTGGCTCTGATCAAAATATACTCATAATTTTACTATTGTTGATAGATAAATGCACATTCAATTTCAAAAGGAATTTTATATTCCTCACAAACGAAACTTGGAAGTGGGGGGGGATAGGAATCACCTCGTTCACCCGTCTGTATTTATGTTAAATTTTGACTTGTCCATAACATTTCAATGAAGTGCCACTGAAAGTTCATACTTGATATTAAGATTGCTAGTGATCTAGATATGTGTCAAAAACTTTCTTCTGTTTTTAAGCTACGAAAATAAACCTGTCCAAAAATGTCCCTTTATAACATAAAAATATCTGAAATACAGAGGGCGGACCTTTCCTGATAACTGCGTTTTATCATACTTGATATTAAGATTGCTAATGATCTAGAGATGTGTCAAAAACTTTCTCCTGTTTTTAAGCTACGAAAATAAACCTGTCCAAAATTTCCCATTATTACATAAAAATATCTGAAATACATAGGGCGGACCTTTCCTGATAACTGCGTTTTAAGGTCAGCCCTATCTATTGTCCTAGTTTTTAAGCTACGAAAATAAACCTGTCCAAAAAATTTCCCTTTATAACATAAAAATATGTGAAATACAGAGGGCGGACCTTTTCCGATAACTGCCTTTTAAGGTCCGCCCTGTCTATTTTTCAAGCTACGAAATAAACCCTGTCCAAAAATTTCCCTTTATAGCATAAAATTATTTCGAAATGCCTAATACTAACAAGAACTATTCAATAAAGGTTGATAATCAAAGCCTTTGAAATTTTCTTATGACAAACACAATATTCTAGCTGATAGAATTTGAAGAACAACAAAAATTTACTGTATTGGCGGAACTGTCATGGCTTTTATTACAAATTATATTCACAGATAACATGCAACTGGCATGCTCATTCAAACATCAGCAACATGCAACTGGCATGTTCATAACCTATGCGCCGATCTTACAACTGGTAAGCATTTTGGCAGCATAGCATTCACAAATATCAAACAAACCATATCATAGCTGGGGGACCTGGAGATAACAGTATCACCCTCAGCAAATGGTTACTTGACAAAATTGCGCCAATTGGATTTCAAGCATAATGAAATCCAACCGCCATCAAAGCGGCCGAATTTTGACAAGTCAATATCATTCGCAAATTACACATATACACAAACACATTTTTTTTTTACATCATCTTCATAAAGCCACAACAGTTCCAAATCCCAAAATTCATAGACACATCACTTTGATGGCCAAACAACGCCATTACATTACCAGAGCAGAAAAGCAGCCAACATTGTTCATGACATGATCACAATGGCAATGATGTAACCGTCATAAATAATGCTATTATTTACACCTAAACTGTAATAACTCAAGTCTGAGATAATGCATCTGACACCCATCTTACCCTTTTTTTTTTTTTTAAATTTTTTTTTTGTTCAGACATGCCTGCAAAATACATATGAGTAGCACCCCAATTTTAAAAGAGAGTGTTTTGAAAGTTTCTATTTCAATACCTAAAATCTCAATTCTTGTACAATCAAAATACTTCAAATCTGGTGTGCTGATTAAGATGTTCATGTACCTAACCATTGATACGGCAAAATAAATGGTCATCCTGTTAATTGCAAGAAAGTTTACTATAAACTAAAACACACACTTAACTCCAAGTCTGATATGCTGATAGTGATAACTACGAGGGTTGTTCGAAAAGTTCGTGGACAACTAACAAATGTTTTTTATTTGACGTCATATGTTATCCAAATTTGGTAGAACTAATTTAACAATAAATCGAAATGATTTGTATTTTTTTTTTTCAAAATATTACGATTAATTCAAAATTTATCGATATTTTAAAAATGGAAAAATCGGGTCGCGGAGCAGGTCAAAATTTAGTAAGTTACATATACAATACACTAAATAATTTCTTTAGTCCTATTCTCTGTAGAATGAAGCAAAAACAAAAACAACCTAGAAATTCAAATTAAGAATTGTTATATCGATTCGTATACCAAATTATGGCTTTATGTTTTGATTTGTTGAAAAGAAATCAACTTGAGAAGATAGGTAGTCCTTATTTAAAACGACAAAAACGATGACGTTTTAGAACGTCACGAAGCAGCAAATAAAGATGCAATTTTGTGTTTTGCTCAGGAAAAATCCTGAATAAACTCAAAAAATGTTGGAGGAATCAAGAAAATATGTCACAAGTGAGTTGTGCTTGTGTGTATAAATAGTACAGGCAGTATTTGAGTGACAGAAACTCTGTATCGGATGAGAAAAATCTGTGAAGAAACGAGTTAACTGTAAAAATTTTACCAAAAATTCTAAAAAGTTGGAACGTAAAAGAAGGACATAGGCGCTTCAGAGTTGCTTTTCATCTGAAAGCAAAGTTAAGTTATAAAAGAAATTAAAACCCTTACAAAGTAAATTATCCAACGAGAGCAATTCTTAAAAATAATAAATGTAAATAAATTGGAAAAAGTATTGAATTGATTTTCATTGGATTATACTATGTGAAATGTAAAGGGATAGTATTCTTTAGAATTCTTGACGCTTTGTTTTGACGTTACATTGCCGTTAAGTGTGCTCCGCGGGTACAAAACATGTTGATTTTAAAATGAAGTAAATGGATTTCTGCTAAATTGAATGGAATGAAACTTCACACATCAACAAAACAAATATTTTTACATAACATGTGCTTATGTAAAATTTCTTGTGACTAATGTCACGAAGATTGACATCGTCCACGAACTTTTCGAACAACCCTCGTATAAACTAAACCTTTTCCATTCTGATCTGTTTTAGAAAGACACAACTTCAATATGATATTTCCATAACTTAATGTAAATTTAAAACTTCAGAAAGCTGAAGTGCATTTCTTAGACTCTCATTTGATTTGATCAAAAATTGCAGTGGCAAATGTAGACCCATAATAATGGTAATTATGCTCGTACATGTGTATTTTGAATGTGTTCCCACTGATAAAACAATAAAACTTTTTAGTAAAAGAAGGTATGTTAGAGGACCTCTGATGTACTTTGAACATTTAAATCTTCTTAAACCTGTCAGATTTTTTACACAATGAAAGAGTTGACTGGATGATCTACTGGAGGTGGCCAAAATAAAGCCAAGTAAAATCGTAATCTAAAGTCATGAAAACAACTATGGCTTTGACATACTAGTATGCAATATTTGTGAAGTTCAAGAGTCTAACTTCAATCAAATGATTGAATTGCACAGTCCTCCAAAAGGTTCCAAAATTAAATAGTTACTTGATAAGGATGACATTGAATCTACCCAGGTGCCAGCTGCCTGAATCTGTTCCACTGGAATTGAGAAATTGAATCTGCTATCTCACTTATACTGCTTAAATGAACTGCTTTAAACTGAATAGTAAACTTCAAAGAAAGCAATACTAATGCTCTCATGAAAATCTTAACCCATTTAATCTTAAATGTTCTTAAGATTTCAATCAAAGCTATTATTATTATATTTAGTATTATGTCAACATGCAATATCAATTTGAATTCCTGTTTTGTAATTTGTCTCACCACAAGTAAAATCCTTAACTTTAGGAACAAACTCTGAAAAGGTTATTATGTCTTTTCTTGTATCAACATTCTAATCCTGTGACCAACGAAGATAAAACCAGAAAGTACCAAAACTGACACCACAAACCATTGAACCTAAGCCGTCTGAATGAAATTATACATCTTTTTAGGATTCTCATTCTGACTCTGGAAGTATTGTAGTACCATTAATTTCACTAAGAAATGTTAACCAGATTTGAAGATCACTTTGCATTTCTCTGGAAAGCCTTACCAAGTGATGTGACTAATAGTGACACCAAACATTTAACCATATGATTTAATCGACATGTGAAAATTCTACCTGCCGGCAAGGCCTTTGTAACTAAAGCTAATGAGCCAAGACTGAAAGACCGAAGCCGTCTTAATGTAGTCTAAGATTTCCACTGAATTTCAAGTATTTCTTTTTGTAAATTGAATGATTACCGACTTTATACCTAAACCTAAGAACACTATGTATGTAGTTGGACTAGAATTTACCTCTGAAAAAATATGAACATGAATATGAAATATTTTGAAAGGAAATAATAAAATTTTACCTTTGTTTGTACCATGAGCTCTAGCAAATAATAAAATCATGTAGTAATGAAAAACATTTTTAACGTTGATGCTATACTCTTTCACCCCTTGTAAAAAGCTGGATTTTTTTTATTAAATAATTAACGCAAACAATATTTAATATGGCACAATCCATCAGTAACATATGTGAACATGATATTTATGAAACATTTAAAACCAAGAAGACAAAAATTTCAGGTATGACTGGTAACAACCTGAACTCATTTGAAATATCCATTTTCCATAGTTATGCATAATTTGTACCATATAAAATGTATACAAATTTTTGTACTATATATGCTAACAGCTTGACTGGAAGATGAATAATTAGTTGAGGAAATTTTGGGATTAACGAATTCATAAAGTTATACTCTTTCCATGTGGAGCAGATATATTGGTGATTACCTCCAACTTTGAAATGGTGGGGCATCAAATGGACCCATTATTATGTGACCTAGTTCATGCAATTTCTTTGTTATGTTTAGCAAATAATTCAACTTTATGTTCCAATGCTGAAACCATAATTTTGCAAGATATAAAAACCCACCCTGATGGAACATCATAGTTCAATGAGAAACTGAATATAAATCAGGTAAAATTTGTAACATTGATTGGAATGAAACCTATACATCCAAAATATGGGGAGGTCATAGGTCATTATTGCCTGAGAGGCCTTTTTAAACTTGTGTCAGATTGGGATTGATATCTAATTGATGACCGACAATGCGAGTCGCCCATTACAGGAGAGCACAAATTCGCCCGGGGGCTAGTGAAATCTTGTCAAAGATTGTCGAGCGGATTTACTATTTCTTTTTACTTCACTAAATTTAAATATAACTCAAATGCTTTTTTTGAATATAATTTACATATTTAATTACAATAAGTGTACAAATTCAACAAAGTCCGTTGCTGCTCGTCCTATTGCGTCGTGCTACCGCCTTCCACAATACTGGCTAGAGGAACTCTAGGGCCCAAGGGTCGTTTCCCTTTTACGCACCACTCGGAACAGGCTGACTCACTACAAGGCACTGGGTGGCCTTCCACACCGTCTCTACGTAGACTTATACCATGGATAGATGGAACCTGCTCCAACATACATATACAAGTTTTACTGATAAGTGCTTGCGGCTTGACACAAATACACACTTTACTCATTATCAAACTTGTGGATAATGTACACGTCTTAGATAAGACTAATTACACAAACGAGTTGTTTAAACTATGCATTCAACTCTTACACAAATGCAATATTGCGAATTGCTACTACACGGACAAACTTTTATGACGGAAATTGTACACCATAGTTTAGAAATATTCAAATACGTGTTACTATACATAGAAATACAATTATAAACGAAACATACATGCTTAAAAGGATGAGAAATGTGGTTACTGGATGTTTTAGGACAAATGAACGCAAAAATGAAAATAATAAAGATAAAATTATAAACATAAACCTTACCTCAGAAAAGCTGGACCATAACATACAGGAAATACAGAGGAAGCCCTGCAAGCAATACTGGTACTCGGTGTAATTATAATTTCTTATTACAAAACATCAGATATCTACATGTATGAGAGGAGGAGTAAAAGCGTCCTCCTCTCTGGACTGCCGTGTCCAAACTATCTTGCACGGACTGGCGGGTTTAAAGGTCCAGTGAATTGAGGTTCAGTAAAGGATATTTACAATGATAAACTGACTAAAACGAAGGGGTTCTACACGGGATATTTACATAAAATTAAAATAGTGTAACAAAATAATATTATGGGGATTTTAATGTGACAATTACCTCCCTTTTCGGAGAAGTACGTAGTTCTTTAAATACACATTAAAATGCACGAAAAAAACACCGGATTTATAAAACACTATTTACTGTGAAAATAACATACACTGTATTTACAAACGACTTAAGAAGTCAGCACCAACATTGTCTTTGCCCTTAATGGCCTGAATTCTGAACCTGTAAGGTTGTAGGCTAAGTGCCCACCTCATGAGTCTTGGGTTCGTTATCTTAGACTTGTTCAGATAAACAAGGGGACTGTGGTCCGTTTCTAACACGAACTCTTGCCAATACAGATAGTTTTGGAATTTTTGAATACCCCACACTATTGCTAGGCACTCTTTCTCAACTGTAGCATACTTGCACTCACTCTCTTTTAGCTTCCTACTCGCATATGCAATGGGTAGTTTTTGATCTTGTTCCCATTGTAAGAGGACTGCTCCCAGACCTCTATCTGAAGCATCTGTCTGTAAAATGAATGTATCATTGATGTTGGGAAGTTTTAGAATAGGACACTTTGTAAGTGAACTCTTCAACGTCTGAAACGCTAAATCATGAGACTCTTCCCAAAGAAGCTTAGTAGGAGAACCTTTTCTAGTCAAATCAGTGAGAGGTGACGCAATCTGAGCAAAGTTTGGTACAAATTTACGGTAAAAACCGATTAGTCCAAGAAATGACCTTAATTGCTTTTTTGTAAGCGGGACAGGTGCATTACGTATTGCATCAACCTTGTCTTAGTCTCGTTACCGACCATATGTCCAAGACAATCTATGTTTGAGTAAGCCAATGAACATTTACTAGGCTTGGCTGTCAAACCTGCCTGGCGTAATCGCTGAAAAAGCTCATTCAAAACAGCAAAATGATGCTCTAATGACCTTGTGTAGACCAAAATATCGTCTATAAAATTGTCTACACTCTCCATACCATGCAAGACCTTGCGCATCAACCTTGAGAAAGTGGCGGGAGCCGTTACCAACCCGAAGGGCATTACCCTAAACTGAAACAAACCTTTCCCCGTTTGGAAAGCTGTTTTTGGTTTTGATTCATCTGTTAATTTCACCTGCCAATAACCTTTTGAGAGATCAATCTTTGAAAAGAATTTATGACCTGCAAGTTTGGAAAACATTTCGTCAGTGTCAGGCATTGGTTCAGAATCAAATATGGTTTGATTGTTCAACAGACGAAAATCTATGCAAAACCTATTTGTACCATCTTTTTTGGGCACTATTACGATGGGTGAACAATATGGAGATTCGGATGGTTCAATAATATTCATACTCAACATGTCCCTTACCACCTTGTTGACTATCTCCTCCATAGTTTATGGTATCTGACGACTTTTTACATGAATGGGTTTTGAACTTACCATCCTTATGTCGTGTTCAAGGACATTTGTAAGACCTGGCTTGTCTTGGAAAACATCACTGTACTGACCCAACAATTTCAACAACTTATCCCTGTTCTCTGTTGATAATGAAGGGTTTATGTTTACATTACTTCCACTAACCTTTGATTGAGGATACTCGTCTAGCTGGCCTTCTTGGTTTTCATCATCTACACAATCAACTACCGATGCGTTAACCAAACCAAGTACACCTGTATCATATGTCATTGAAACCTTGTCTGAAGTAGGTCTCTCAATATACCTCTTTAACAGATTTATGTGGAACGTTTTGGTTTTACCTTGAACATCCAACTGGTAATCTACTCTGTTTACCTTTTTAGTAACCACAAAAGGTCCTTTCCACTGAAGCAATAACTTATTGTTATCAGTTGGCAATAAAACTAATGCTCTCTCTCCTACCTTTAGACTTCTATGCCTTGTTTTCTTGTCATAGTGTTTCTTATACCTGGTAGACGACTTTTCTAAACTTTCCTTGGCTAAATGTGCCATAGACTGAAGTCTGTCTTTGAGATCCAGGACATATTGATATGTAGTCTTCACGTTGGGATCTGCAATATCCTTGGTCCATAACTCTTTCAAGATCGAAATTGGTCCACGAACTGATCGGCCATATACAAGCTCGAACGGAGAAAATCCAAGACTCTCCTGTGGAACTTCTCTATAGGCGAACAGAACTGCACTCAGGTACTTGTCCCAATCTTTAGGCTTTTCAGAACAAAGTCGCTTCAACATTTGTTTCAGAGTTCCGTTGAAACGTTCTACCAACCCATTACAGCTCGGATGATATGGTGTTGTGGTCCATTGTCGAAGAGAAATAAGTCGACTCACCTCTGACATTAGAGAAGAAGTAAATTGGCTTCCCATATCTGTCAACATCTCACGGGGCACACCGATTCTCGAGAACATCTCCATCAGGGCCTCTGCAACTCTCTCTGTCTCGATGTTAGGCAAAGCAATAGCTTCTGGATAGCGAGTAGCATAATCCACCAGAGTCAAAATATAACGGTTACCTTTGTCCGTGGTTGGGTAAAGTGGTCCAACAAGATCAACGGCAACTCTTTGGAAGGGCTCATCTATGAGTGGCATTCGCTCCAATGGCACTTTCTGTACCTTACCTTTGTGAACTGTGCGTTGACATATGTCACACGACTGGCAATAACGCCGCACCTCACTATGCATTCCTGGCCAGAAGAATTCTGAGGTAACTCTTGCTAAGGTCCGCTGTGTCCCCAAGTGACCTGCTAACAAAGAGTCATGCGCTAGTTTCATTACCTGGTCCCGAAACTTTGCAGGAACAACCAACTCAGTATACACCTTGTCTTGTCCTCCAGTACGAGTAGTGTATTGTCTAAACATAAGTTCATTTTTCTTAAACCAACTCACCTTACCATTTTTCTTCATCTGAGTCACGTGGTTCTCAACATATTCACGTACCTTTTTCAGAGAAACATCCTGCTCTTGTGCCTTTCTAATTTTCAATGGATCAAGATCCTCAGATATGATGGCTGGTACTTTAAGCTGAGCGTATGGTTTGCTCTTGTTACGTTTCTGTTGCCGGGTCTCAACAGCATTTACCTGCCAATCTGGATCTGGTTGAGTCGCTGGCTTGGCATCTGGGACATTACCAACTATCAGATCGTATACAGGATTCTCCATGCACCATACCTCATATTGTCCTTTCAGGAAGGGAGTGTTAATGGAAACCTCTGCGATCGGAACAGTTATTTTGGAGCCATCTGCTAGAACACAAGTCTGTTTCTTACCTTGTACTAGGTCTTCATCTTGTATTTTGCTCCTCCTTATGACAATACCACTGCAGCCAGTATCTCTCAAGACTGTCACTGGTATATTGTTAACATATCCTGCAGATATCGGCATTATAGAAGTTACGTTACTTTGGCAAGAAGAAAATGACGTAGTTGTTGGAAATGAAGATGCAGTAGATTCTACAACAGAGTCTGAAGGCATTGTACTAACAAAACATACCTTTTGCTCAGAAGATCCAACGTCCTGTACAGCATGTGACACATTGTTTAACGTTGTTTTGGACCTACACTCTGATGCAATATGTCCAACTTTGTGACATTTAAAACACTTACGTTCTGACTAAGGTATGAATCTTTTCTTATCAAAAGACGAACTCTTGTTCTCACCAGCATCTACTTTCTTTACCTGATCGACCTTTTTGGACAAAGAAATCTTACCCTTACCTACAGCTTGTAGCGCACTTAAGTCGCGGGCATCTTTGTACTGGTCAGCTAAGTTTGCCATATTCATTAGACTGTCGGGTATTCTCTCCTTTAAAAACAATCTTAAATCTTGACTACATACATGCAGAAATTGATCTCGTAACATAAGATCATACAAACCTTGATATGTTTTGGGTGCCTTTGCCATTTCAACCCACCTTTCAAAGTAACTACTCAATCGGACAGCAAATTGAGAAAAGGTTTCACACTGATCTGGCCTACATGATCTAAACTTCTTTTTAAAACCATCATCGGTCAATTCAAACCGTTTCAATAAAGCTGTCTTAAGAGTATTGTAATCAAGGGCATGAGTTTTAGGCATTAACGCATACACATCTAAAGCCTTCCCCTTTAATAATGCACTAAGATTTATAGCCCAGTTTGAATGATCCCAGTGCTGAGCCTCAGCATATCGTTCAAACCTAAGGAGAAAACTATCCATCTCATCATGAGAATCATCAAAGAAAGGGAGTTTGGGTGTTTTGGGCAAAACATGACCAACTGTAAATTTTGACTCGTCTGAGAAAATAGGCTTTTGTTCTAATTTCATTTTCTCAATGTCATTTTTCATTTTCTCTCTCTCTAACTCAAAACTTAGTCTCTCTTTTTCAACCTCAGTCTGGGAATTTATCTTTATCCTATCTAACTCTCTCTGAGCTTGTCTCTCATCTCTTCGTAAAGCTTGCTGTTCTTTAATAAAATTTGTGAGATCTTCATCTTTAAGACCTAAACTCTCCCCAAATAATTTCAACTCGTTTAAATCATCTGACATGATTAGCACATGTGACGGAACAAATTTTGATTCGAACCTCACTTCACCTCTAGCTACCTTAAAACCAGCAAAAACTAATATGCACTTACTAACCGCATCGCGATATTCTTTACATCCAGTTACGCAACTTGCACCATTGCTTACTCTGTCTTTACCAGAATGATCCAACTCACTGAGACAGGTCCAACTCCTATTAGCACATTTCCGAGGTCCCAAACAACCAGAATCCGGCTGATTCTCTACAACATAGAACAAACACAACAGAAAATGGGAAAATACAAAATGAAACAGCATGTAGAAAACACTGACCAAGCAGAGAAAATTTTCAACAAAAAGAGAAAAATGTCAGTTTTTTTTTTAAACTTTACAAAATTATACAAAATATTTTTGAAAACTTTGGATGGCTGTTACATAAAACAAAAAAATTAATGTTCTTAGGGAATCTTATCCCACTTCTGACACCAATTTGTCACAGATTGTCGAGCGGATTTACTATTTCTTTTTACTTCACTAAATTTAAATATAACTCAAATGCTTTTTTTGAATAAAATTTACATATTTAATTACAATAAGTGTACAAATTCAACAAAGTCCGTTGCTGCTCGTCCTATTGCGTCGTGCTACCGCCTTCCACAATACTGGCTAGAGGAACTCTAGGGCCCAAGGGTCGTTTCCCTTTTACGCACCACTCGGAACAGGCTGACTCACTACAAGGCACTGGGTGGCCTTCCACACCGTCTCTACGTAGACTTATACCATGGATAGATGGAACCTGCTCCAACATACATATACAAGTTTTACTGATAAGTGCTTGCGGCTTGACACAAATACACACTTTACTCATTATCAAACTTGTGGATAATGTACACGTCTTAGATAAGACTAATTACACAAACGAGTTGTTTAAACTATGCATACAACTCTTACACAAATGCAATATTGCGAATTGCTACTACACGGACAAACTTTTATGACGGAAATTGTACACCATAGATTAGAAATATTCAAATACGTGTTACTATACATAGAAATACAATTATAAACGAAACATACATGCTTAAAAAGATGAGAAATGTGGTTACTGGATGTTTTAGGAAAAATGAACGCAAAAATGAAAATAATAAAGATAAAATATTATAAACATAAACCTTACCTCAGAAAAGCTGGACCATAACATACAGGAAATACAGAGGAAGCCCTGCAAGAAATACTGGTACTCGGTGTAATTATAATTTCTTATTACAAAACATATCAGATATCTACTACATGTATGAGAGGAGGAGTAAAAGCGTCCTCCTCTCTGGACTGCCGTGTCCAAACTATCTTGCACGGACTGGCGGGTTTAAAGGTCCAGTGAATTGAGGTTCAGTAAAGGATATTTACAATGATAAACTGACTAAAACGAAGGGGTTCTACACGGGATATTTACATAAAATTAAAATAGTGTAACAAAATAATATTATGGGGATTTTAATGTGACAAATCTAATGGTGGGCAAGTGAAATTTTATCCATTTGCCCGAGGGCAAGTGACTCAAAATTCAAATCAATATGTAAGACAGATATAAAGCTGGTCCTAGGGACTTGCATATTGTACTCAGTATTTGTCTCTCTTTTTTAAAAATATTCATAAATATAAATACAGTATTATAGTTTGTAGTAGGGCAAGCAAAAATTGGGTAGGGCAAGTGTCTATAATTTCCCTCATACTGTTTATTGAACGCCTAAATCTAAAGAGAATGTCAAATTCTCCCACCAAGTGTTGTTGACTGAAGCCCCTGGCCTTATTAGACTGATATACTTATAATGCCTTGAACACATTAATTTCTTCTATCTTTAAACACAAGCAGTTGCTTAATTTCATCAGCTGGATCTAACTGCATTATACAACTGTAATTTCATCAACTGGATCCAACTGCAATATTAACTTAGCAAGAAATATATGCTCATTTATGTTCCAAAATTTTTCCTTGTTGTGAGAGTATGCAGGGATTTATCAGTACCTTCTCATATGCTGAAATTAGGCCCCATGTCAAATTGAAAATATTTTTTTTTCATTTAATTCGGAAGTTTTATTCCTGACCCAATTGGTAAACAATGGTTTCACATTTAATTATCTTGAAAAAAAGGTAAAACTGTCTATAATTTTATATATAGATATCCAACTCATTTAACAAAGTTACAGTTACAACATCAGTTTAAAAACATTGCAATAGCGTCGTCATCTTTTAATCCGAATTTCCTTGTTTTTTCTATAAATGGTGATATTGTGTAATTATACCGTATTAATAAATTATTTATCCGAGGGTCTTGCTACACGTGCAGGGGTCTGGCCTAAAGCGATTTCATATTGCCTCTCCTTGAGGAACCATCACTCTCAAGTCAATAATATCGTTCTTGCAAATAATTATAAAACCGACAGAATTTTTCTTATTACTTATCATGCTTATTATTGATATTTAAACATGCATTCATTTAAACAAGAATTGAAATAAAATTTTCTTGTTTTACATGACCATTTTCTGAAGAATTAGTCGATAGATTTTAAACAAATTCATACAACATGAATTATCATGATAACTTACTGCTATTTTCATACTTAAATTTCTTCGATTGATAAAATACTTGCCGATGACACTTGATTTTTTTTCTTAATACCATTGATTTCGTCTGCACTGAACAAGATGGAAGTTGAAAAGACCAAGCACATGCGCATCAAAGCACAAGTATTATTGACTCTAGAACCGTAACGATAGAACCGCAGAATTCCGGAAAACGGTTTGCACTTTGTAGCTATTCATAATCTCAAAAACCAAAGCCATAAACGGCCTTCTCAATAACTGTATTTATCTTTTAGGGATAAATCTGAATATCTGAAATACAGAGGGCGGACCTTTTCCGATAACTGCGTTTTAAGGTCCGCCCTGTCTATTTTTCTAGTTTTCAAGCTTCGAAAATAAACCATGTCCAAAAATTTCACTTGATGACATGAAGACTTTGAAATACAGAGGTCGGACCTTATATCATTCTGCGTTTAAAAACTTTAAAGTCATATAAGGCGTTTTTTTTATAAGTTCAGACTAAAGATATGAAAAAGATCTTTCTATTTCTTTTGGTACTAAATATATACCACTGTAAAGATAGGACCGCTGCATTTCATTTCCGGACTCGGCATGTATTTCCGCCATTTCTTTATTTCATTTCCGACTATTTGTCATTTCTTTTCCGACATTTATTTCTTTTCATTTCCTGAATTTTTGCAAGGTACCTCTCCGGCAATCTAATGTTTTTCAGGTACATGTATGTAGAAATGGAATTTTGAAAGAATTTATTATACACAACATTTTTAATATAAAAGTTCTGTATACATGTATATACATCTGTACATGAAGCACTAGGTCTAGTTAACAGAGTTTAATGAGCATGCAATTTTTTCATCGCATTTAATGTTCACTAAATCAAATGTCAAAGACTGCGCCATCGTCGGAAACCCACGGGTGATCTCGACTTTACTTATCACCCGTGGGCAAACTCGCCGAAAAATCGTCGTATGTTATTAGATATGCATGGGTCATTTGATTGGCCGCATTACAGAATCGCGATGCGAAACAACGAATCACAGTTCACGTTAAGGCCCTTTCACAGTTGGTGCACGAGCACTTTACAATACTTTGCGATCGGAAAATTTTAGCTTCGTACGAGCTCTTGCATTCAACTGACGAGGGTCGGAAACAGGTAGAAAATATATATTCCACTTCTACCTCGCACGATCATTCGTACCAAGAAACGCATGATTGCACGATCGCCGTACGTCCAGTCGCATTGGTGCACGTTCAATCGTTCGATCACCTGATCACTCATGCGATCCTTTCGCATTATCTTACAACACTCGCTTTCATTGTACAACAGTCGCACATAGAAGCAAGATATATCGTAAGATTTAATGTACCACGGTCGCTTTATATCGTGCGAATTTCGTACGAATACTTTTTCATATGCGATTATTTCAGCAACAGTTTACGATCCAAATCAAAGTTTTTCGGTCGCATGAATATTTTGTCGCTTCTGCTCGTGCGCCAATTGTGAAAGGCCCTTTACGTATGCATGTTCGGCATTGCAAAAAACATGAAAAACTCGTTCCGTAGTTAACACAGCTGATAAATCCACTCACCGGTGCTTTTTGCAGTTAGAAAGAGGTACTCCTTCAAAATATATGATGGATATTAATGTCAGTAACCTGTACGAATTGACTTTCATTGTTTTAATCAAACTTCACACGTTTTAACGAGCGTCAAAATATTTACCATAGATAGCAAAGTAATAAACGTATTTTTCAAAATTGAAGAGTTCCAACTTCCTGATTGGTTGACTAAAAACAACAAATTAGCATATTTTACGGCGATATTTCAGCTAGTGTGCCCACGGGTGATAAGTAAAGACGAGATCACCCGTGGGTTTCCGACGATGAGACTGCGCCGAACATTGATTTACTAAACAGTCTATAATTTATTCTATAAATTCTATTCTATAATTTATAAAAATGCATTTACCGCGATCGGAATGTTTTTCCCCCTGGCCAACAATGTTGTCCAAAATATTCCATACTTTTTATTCTTCGTGTGTTAACAAAATTTTATTGTTAGAAAGATTTCTTTTCAGAATCGATCGCTATAATATTAATTATCTTCACATTTTCATTACATATACAGACGCGAGGAAATTCGAGCATTAATTCTGACATCAATTTCTGTACAACATCGTGCGGATTGTAGCCATAGTACAAAATAAAACATCTTTTTAAAACTATTCTATGCCGTTTATTAGTGCTGAATATTTTTCTTATATCCCATTTCTTAAAAAAATATTTTAAATCGTCGGACTTCCAATTACGGCAAATAGAGCCGGTTTCTGTGGACGCGGTCTTTTTTTCTACAGATAACGTGGACGATATAACTCTTACAAGTAACAAACAGCAGTGAAGATAAAAAAGAAATATTTTATGATGTCAATGTTTTAATAATCTACTTTCAATTATTTTTTGAAATAAAATTCAAACATATTGGAGTTTTCTTACCCGCGTGTATATACTACGCGGGTACATGAAAGAGTTTGACGAGTGACCAGGTAATTGTTTTCAAAACATGGCAAACTCAGATCATCAGGAAGCACAGGTAGCTGATCTGTCAATCAAATCAGAAGCTATTGGTTTTTTTATGATTGACAGGCGGTAAATTTGTAATGTTATTTTTGTATTGAATCAAACGTTTTGATGACCATATTTTCCTGGTAAAATGGAATGACCTGACACCCCTTACAAATAGAACACCCTATGTGTATATAAACTCTGGATATAATGAATCTGTGTCTTTCTTGTTAAAGTGATCAAGGGAGAAGAAGCTGGATAGTAAGTATAAGGTTTAATAAAGGCTAAGTGTTAGGAAAGATAAGTAGGCAATTAATTCAGTGGCCCGAATAGAGCCGAAGCTGCTTTGATTGTCTGCCTGTCTTATTATTTTCCTGAGTGGTCGTCCACTGTGACTGACCATAGCACTGACAAATTAAGTCAGGGAAAATAGCTAGTGCTGGGGATAGTGGCCCGAATAGAGCCGACCTGTCTCTGGTGCTAGTCTATTTAATGAGGAAAAGTATAACACTTACTTATTGAAGGTCTTCCATTTATTTTTGATTCACTTCTTGATTTAACCCAAGGTAGGGACATTCAAATATATAATATGAATCTAATCAGTGATTGAGGAAAAGTATTATTTAGTTTGGCAAAGAGGTTCTTACTCATTTAATTGATTGACGGTAATATAGTGCCGTTACAAATTATTGATCTTGAATCAGGTAGATTTTGGGGGCGTTAACATAAAATTGGGTGTTTAAAATTTTTCATTACCGGAAAACGGAGATGAACACTTTAGAATGTCGGAAATGAAAGTTTAAAATGTCGGAAATAAAAAGTTTAAAATTTCAACAACAAAAAAAAAATTTGAAATGGAATGCAGACTGAAACATTTAATGAAAATCAAACAATTTAAATCAATCGCGTTTCATGGATATCCGAGATTTAAATCAATGCCTGATTCTTATCGTCTCGGAATTTAAATATCAGACACAGTTTTAATTCAATTAATGAATTTAACTAATAGAAACGTGGGGATATTTAAGTTCAATATCGGGGAAAATTTTAATTTGAACATGAAAACCAAATCTCATGTAAATCTACGATTAATCTAGTAGTTTTAATTTTTAGCTCAGATATACGCCATATTTAGCTTTAAATATTATTATAAAGATTATACATGTATGGTTATAATTATTAGAAATGTCGCAGTTTTGAAGTGTACACCTGAATATTTGGTTTCTTGGCATAATTTATTAATTTAAAAAATAAGATTTATTGATGTGTAAACCTAACACATGACCATTAGGTTCACCGACCATTCAATGACAGCGCCATCTGCCGCGGGCTCTACCTGTGGGTACCTGTGAGGTAAACAAATACGTCACACACCCATTGTTTATTTCCTATACACACTGACAGATTTCACACATTTAGTCGTACTAATTTACAAAAAGCAAATTCTAAGGAAAAACAAACACTTGCAAAATAATAGTGGCACGGTTTTTAAAGAAATCATGGCCCTAAACGGCACTGCTTAAAGCACACTAAACGAGTAGATTCTTGTCTAGAGATACATGTATGTTGTACACAAAATACAACACAACAGGGCAAATCCTTTTGTCATCATGTAGATAAACAAACTAGCCTTAATTTCATATGTTAGAGTCAAGATTAAAACATTTTGCAACACCCAGACCTTAAAACGCAGGGGGGTCTTTTCTTATACGTTCCGGACCTTTTCTCATAAAAGGCGGACCAAATATGTTATTGTACTGGGTCCGGCCGGACCTTTAAACGAGGCGGACCAAATATTATGCGACACCGGTCAGCAGGGGATGCTCACTCCTCCATGGCACCTGTAACACCACCTCTGATGTTTCGGAGATCCCTGTTTTGTATTGTTTTATGGACTTTGAGATTGAATACTGTTCGTTATCTCCATATCTTTAATAATGGTGTCAAAGATCCAATCAACTTGTAAAGTTGTTCTGTATCTATTGATTTTGGACTTAAAATTGGCAGTTATACCTGAACTATGGGAGGAGGTTTGCTTAATTATTTGTTTACATTATTTTAGAAATGTATTCTATTGCCTTGAATACTTTATGTGGTTCTGAAAATTCTCTCAGTTTAAACTCTGTACAATAAGATTTTGTACTTTTTAATTGCATCCAAATATGCTTTCAGAATGTACTTTCACTTTTAAAAAAGTTTTCAATTTCTGTTTTAATTTTATCGATAATTATGTTAGCTTCTCGATGCCATTCCTCACACATTGACATAACACAGCATTTGTGAGTTGTTTTTTTTTCATGTTCTCAATCTTAGTTAGTTAAAAGAATATGATTTTATTTTAATCTAGATGCCATTTCTTCATTGGTTTAAGAGATAAACTTTTTAATCCTCAGTGTCTTCTGCAATTACTAGTACTTCTCTCTTTTTTGAGCTAGAGAGATCAAAAAGGATTGCTACAGTATGTCCTTTATGTGTATTAGACATTGTTGTATACAAAGAACAACCAGAACATAAAATGTACATTCTTTGCAATGAAATTCAGAGATCTTTCTTTCATGCATTTTACGTGTAATGTATAAAATATGAATTAGTTATCGATTTCAGATTGTCAACTCTTCTTTTCAATAATTTTTTCTAATATATACCGTTTTTTCGTGACACGAAGGATGCTGGTTGAAAACCAGTTGTAAGAAATGTTCTTTTCAATTGTGAGGTAATATTTCCTTGACACAGTTATATACATTTTGACAATTTTGTAATTACTACCGGTGAAACCGGAGGGGAATTTAGGTTTCCTTTGCGTCTGTCCGTCCGTCCGTCAAGCTGTCTGTCCCCGCCTGTCTGTCAGTCTGCCCTACTTGGTTTTCCGCACTTTTTTTTCTTAATGCTTGCAGATATTGAGCTGAATTTTATTATGTGAGTGAATCTTGATGAGTTACAGATCAAGTTTGAATTTTGGATTGATTTTTGACAGAATTATGGAACTTTGAATTTTTCAAATACGTTTAATTAAGATCGGGTTCGTGCTGCGCTAACTTCCGATGGTCGACAAAATGTGAAGAGAAAAACACGTTGGAAAAATGAGTTGAATTTTCGTCTTATGTGGATTATTTTATTAGGGTAAAGGCATTGGCATTCACAACCTCAAAATCAATAAGTTTTACCTCGGACATAACTTTTGCATATAATAAAATGACATCCTGAAGAAAAGGGGAACCCGGTAGGGGACATGTATTGCTTACGCAATACTCTCAGAATGCTTGTTAGATTTACAACCCAAGAATTTGCTTTTCGTTCACTTCGTAATCGGCAGAAAAGAGAACATTGAAATGCTAGTATTGCAAGGAAAACGTGATTTCATAAAATTGATTGAGAAGCCACCAGATAAAAGAACAAAAATATTTCTGTCTAAGATTTATAAGTAAGTAGTAGTCAGCACAATTTCGAAGGTAAATAATTATCGTAGGACTCAGTATAGGCATTTTATAGATAGTTCGATTCGTGTGATAATTTTATTTAAGGTATTTAATTTTTTTAAGCTTTCCACTAAGAAACTCTGCAACAAACAGATCATCATTTTCGTCCATACATAATCCATAGGGTTCCGCCAGGTCACAGTTATCTATAAAACTGAGGAATTGTCCATCCTGGTCTAGGATGTGGATACAGTGGTTATTACTGTCTGCTGTCAGGATCTGACTCTGGCTGTCTGTTGTTATCCCATAAGGTTTAAATGGTTTATCTCTGGCTGCAGAAGGGTGCCCAGTGTATCTAAATCGGAGGTTTCCAGTTTGGTTGACCACTACAACAGCATTTACGAAAGAGTCAGCCACACAGATATCCAAATTGTTGTTCTCAGTAATGTACTTAATGAAGTTACTCCCTGAATATAGGGATTTATTCTCGTCATCAAATTGGATTGTTTGTTTCTCTTTGGAGTCTGAATAACGGACAACTTTGGATTGTGTTTCATCATCAGTGCGCATTAAAACCAGGAGATCGCCAAACAGAGTGACACAAAGATTGAGAGGTACCCAGCCATGTAATCTGATCACTTCCTCTGTTTTCCCTACCTTTATTTTATTCACCGTTCATGTCGTCCCATCGTTATCAAAGCAGAATATGTTCCCATCACTGCTCACTGCCATATCACGGAGCCAAAACGCTGACTTTGTTTTTACTGTTAGGATGACCGAACCTTGAATATTAAAGTATTTCATTTCTTTGGTGTCTCTTGCACTTGCCCAGATGTTTTCGTCATTAAAACAAGTAACACTTTGGAGATATCTATAACCAGTATTTATAATACTGAGAAGGTTTGGTTCTTTTAACAGTTCTTTGGTTGATATCTCTGATTTCTTACGTCTGTAGCCATTTTCATCTTTTGTTGTTGATAATGGTGACAGAGATCCAATTAACTCGTAAAGCTGTTCTGTATCTATTGGCTTTGATCTAAACGTTGGCATTCGTACCTGAACTTTGGGAGGAAGTTTACTGAATTCTTTGTTTTTAGAAATGTATTCCATTGTCTTGGACATTTCATTTGATTCTTCAATTTTACTCAGATTAACCTGTGTCTGTTCTATAAGATTTTGTATACTTTTAATTTCATCCAAATGTGCTTTTAGTATGCTCGTGTGTTTTAATTTTATGTCCTCAATTTCTGCTTTCATTTTTTCGATAATGATGCTAATTTCTCTATGCCATTCTTCACCCTGATTCAACACTGCTTTCTCAAGTTTTTCGTATTCCCCATCTAATTTAGCTATCTGACTTTCCAATTCAGCTGCTATTTCTTGATATGTTGGAGAGATAATGTTTTTTAACTCATCATAATCTTTTTCAATGACATCACGTTTTGAGCTATAGAGATCAATAAGGGTTGTTATGGTATGCCTCTTATGTGTATCAGAGATCGTAGTACAAAACGAGCAAACGGAGGCGTTACATTCTTTGCAATGAAATTCGCAGATTTTTGTTTGATGGATTACGCATTTTGGATAAATCAAGGTGGATTTCCTTTGTTCAATTGGAACAACTTTATGTTTGTCATAGTCATCAGCAATATGTTGTCCTATGCAAGAGATGCACATATGGACATGACAGAAATCACACTACATCGTCGCTATCTCTTTATCGCAAAGGTCACATCGGATTACATCTTGGGCACTGGTCCTTGGATCCATATTAAAACTAAAATGTGAATGATAAACAGGTTTTACAGAAAGACTTTTTTTTCTATATTTTTCGTCAAAATGAAAGATATGTTCGCATCAGTAAATCAATAATACTGCATTTTCTTTTTTGAAATAGTTATACTTTTAGTCCTATTCTAGTTCATAAAAAGTCATAATCAATTAGAATTATTTGCCGATACTTCGAATAGAAATGTTTTTTTTTTCGAAAACGAAAGTAGGTTTGAATATATACGCATTAATAATCAGTTCTTTTTTTTTTTTTAGAAAAAAAAAATGGCTATTAAATTAACATAACAGAATAATTTTTTGTTTCGGAATATAAACTTTTTTGTTAATCAAATCCAGCCTAAGTGGATCAGAGGTAAAAAAAAAACTATCTCTTATGTGAACCCAGATACATTTAGATGATTCTAACCACGTCACATGTTACACTCATTACACCTTTTATCAATTACTAACCTCTATATTTAAGCTATTCTCATCAGGCAAAGCGACCTCCTTATAATCTACAATAAACTTCAATTCATTTTCTTTTCTATTCTGTAAAATAACAACTCAAAATGGCTGACCTTATCATGAGCTGTATGTGGGTCAATATTAAGGCCTAGTATCAATTAGAGTTATCTTTCTTTATAGTGTAAACTAAGAATACTGAATAAAATTTGAATAAAAGGATATTGCACTTTAGCTCAAATTTTTAGACTCAAATAATATGCCTCATGAAATAAGATCTTATTGTTAAAAAACGTGATTCAGACTAAGAGAGAAAATAAAGTGGACTTAGAAAACTTTTTATTCATTAAATTAATTAATTTTTTACTCTAAGTTTTTTTTTAAAATTATCATTAAGCTAGCTTCATCGATTCCTTTCATCATTTTCTTATTCCGCCAGCCATAAAAAATATCTTTGTCACTGACTGCAGCTAGCTGCTGTTATATCATTGTATAGATGTTTTTCTTCTTGCAGAGATACGAGGTTTGTTCGAAAAGCTCGTGGACTACTGTCATATCTTTTTTTTTATTTGCCGTCATATGTTATCAAAATTTGGTAGAAATATTTTAAAAGTAAATCCAAAGGATTTGTATTACTTTTTTAAATACCTAGATACCACTGCAGATGTTTTACACAGGAACTTCATATGTTCTTTATAACTTTTTTATTAAATCTCATCACAAACTTATAAATCAGTCAACAGATGATGTACAAAACTGTTTTGCTCCACTTATCAACACACACACAAATTTTGTTAGGGTCTCATGAGTGGTGGGAGATTAGTATAAACTTCTAGGTATAAATAGCCAAAATTGGATTTAAAGGGGAATAACTCTTATAGCAAAAATGCTGTAACAGAAGTAAAAATGTGGAGATTAAGTAAGGGTTAACGTACGAGTAGCGCTCCATTCCTTAAAAGTAATGGAGCCGAGGCCCCGAAAGAATGGAGCGCTACGAGTATACGAGCGCTACGAGTATATTAACCGCGTAAAATCCGCCTTTTCGAATGCTTGTTTTTAATGTTTGTTAATACATAAAAAAGAATATTTATATGATACATTGTAAATACTTTTTACATATAAGTAGTATTTATTATATATAATATAGAAAGAAAAACCAGAAAACTGAAGTTAATCTATACTCATGTCTCTGAACAGCTTCGTTAGCTCAGTGAAATGAGCATCGGACTGCTATAGTGACGGTACTGGGTTCGATTCTCATTTTCCTAATGTGAAACTAACCTTTACAATTTTCTAGAACTCTTCTCTAATATTTTCTAATTTTTTTCCTTGGTAGAGGCACAGAAAGGAGAATAAGACCATAACTACTTCCGTTTTCAATGTATATTGCAACTCTCCATTCCTTAAAAGTAATGAAGCGCTCAAACAAAAGAATGACGTCACAGATGGATTTTACCAATAATTGACATTATTATATGATTGAATAATTTCCATCTCTCTGATTGGCTGAGATCCAACTATGTTAGAAAAATACTACGTTGTATTGACCTGCACGTGACGTTCCAGGTCAATACAAGGATTTATTTCCTCTACATTGATCTAAATAGATCGGGATATTCCAAATTGATAGAAATTGATTTGGAAAGCTATTTAAACTACTATAACTTTTTTTCACGTGAAGAAAACGTAAGCGAATATATTTATTTTTGGGTGAAGGTGGAACATGTAAGAGGGGATGCAGAGACACTCCTCCAACTCTTTTACTGTACAACAATTTTTACTTTTTGGCAGTCAGTTTTCCTGATAATACCCCTTCCTTTAAAAATCTAACCTAGAAAAAGGACTGACATTAAATTTTTTTTCATGGCAACTAAAATTGATAAAAAAAAACTTTAAAAAAAAATAAATACGGCATGTAAGGTTGATTTACATTTTAATTCTGTTTCTCTCTTAATTGCATTTGGATAGGACTTAATTAAATGCAAACAAGTTATGGTTTTTTTTTTCATTTTATTAGTGAATCATATAATAAAACAATTATTGCTGCTTTTTTTCGGTCAATACAATGATTTAGCCATCTTTGAAGTACAATATTCACCTCGCCCTCCGGGCTCGGTGAATATTGTACTTCAAAGATGGCTAAATCATTGCATTGACCTCAAAACACAGCAATAATTGTATATTAAAAGATATTGTCAGTAATCAGTAATTCTCCTGTCAGGTATTATTATGAAAGGAATTTTGAGTGTCAGGAATTCTGCGTGTCAGGAATTCTTAAAATATCAGGGTTCTGGGTTGTCAAGTTATGAAAAGAAATTCATACTGAATAATAATTAATTTTTTAATTTAATCAATATTTTATTATGTTAGATTACATAATTGGATTGGACATCAGGCATGGCCTATATAAGTCCTCTCCAAGGTCAAGGTTACAAATGTTAAGAATATTGACAATAATTTACAATGATGGAATAATACTTATTAGGTTACATTATTTTCATTTCTTAACTATATATGGGAAAGCAAAACGAAAAAAATAGATTAAGTTATACAGAAGAATTATTACTAAGTTTGTATACTCGCTATGAAATATAATGATAAAGGAGTAAAAAAGTGCAGACAAACAGCAAACAGAATAAGTAAATAAATAATAAAGTGCAAAGGATAAATACGCAAAGAAAAATACAAAACTGAAGAAAGAATAACATTTAGAAAAGACAGATAAATTTTAATCAAGCAACAACACTGAGTGTGGAAAAATAAAATAAAAAACAAACAAAAAAATAAAATAAAAAAGTGCAAAGACAATTATCCAAAGGAAAAATACAACTTATACATGGAACATGGAAATGCTGAGATGTAAAAAAAAATTAAATGTAATTATAAGAAATATCTGGATTTATATTTTACTTAATTAAGAGATACTACAAAATCTTTTTGAAAACTTGATGTACAGTTGGACTGCTTCAAAAATTGAACAGTTAATTTTATAAGGTAATTGCCTATCCCCAAATAGCAAAGTATTCAAAATTTGACCAGGAGACATGCTTTCTAATTCTATTACATTCTGAAGACTTTCAAAAAGTATCCTTCTCTGATTATTATATGCAGGGCATTCTAAGAAAAAATGATAGTTATTCTCGTTCGGATATCCACACTTAGTACAAGATGCTATTTCACTTAGATACTGATGATATAGATGAGCATTTAAATTACTAGATTCATTTCTTAGTTGACAATGTAGAATGTTTTCCTTGCGACTGCCATAATTAAAAATCTTGACATCCTTTATTTTATCTACTGTAGGTTTCTTGAGGACATTCTTAAAACTTGAATAAGATTCAATACATTTTATTTCTAGTGGTAAATTGTTCCATAATTGAATTGTAGAAGGCAAAAAACTGTTGAAATATGAGACTGTCTTTGCTTGAGGTATGACAAAATTAAAGTTATTACTATTTCTAAGATTGTAACCATGATTTGGTGGTACAAAAGGAAGGACCATTTCTTGTAAATAAAGAGGGGCTATACCATAAACAGTTTTATAGAATAACAAGAGTTTTTGTCTTTCCCTTCTCTTATTTAATGGTTCCCAACCTAATTCTAAATACAGAGCCTTTCTAGATGAGTTTTTCCTAAGTCCTGTTATTATTCGGAATAATAATTAGAACTTGTCTTTGAAAGAATATGATATTGGGAATTTATAAAATATCAGGATTCTGGGTTGCCAAGTTATGAAAAAAAATTATACTGAATAATAATTAGAACTTGTATTGGTTTGCAGAATATTCATCATACCTTCTAAGTTTAGAAATATAGGCAACCGCTCAGTGGAGTTATCTGACAAAACTGATGAGAAGTTAGCTTACGAGATTAAATTCACCAAAAAGCCCATCGGGCTTATAGAATATCTTATTTCTTAGATATTTCAAAAAATAAATAATTTGATACAAAGCATTATCTCTTGTGGTTGAACTAGCATAGTAGACATCAATGAATTTGTAATATTTTTGATCAAAAATAAATAGCGCCATTGACAACAATCTTAAATAGAGATATGAAATCTATAGGTATCTTTTAAATACTTTAAGGTATAAACACTATACATGTAATTCAACAAGAAACGTCTTGTACTAGATTTACATTAATTCAAAGTTTTGCGTTAACATTTTATGATGTCATAGAAAGGCGGTCAACATGCATTTACAGTAGATGTTATTCATAATAAATACTGTGTGGATTCCTCGTAAACAATGGTAAACTAATGCAAATTAAACTAATGCGAATTTAATTGCGTTTCACACGACAGCTAATGCGAAGTAAACTTATTAATTTTTTCTTCTGCAGCCCGGCGTCAGCACGCCTATTATGACGTCATTTGCAAATCACGTCATCTTATGCAGAAGCAGATTTATTTGACATAATGGCAAAGTATCTGTATACACAATTTAATGATAAACAAACTTTTCGTTAGCTATTCACTCAAAAATAACACAAGTACCTATAACTGACCACCCACAGGTGGTATTTGACTGAATTTTGCCATTACGCATGCGTCAGAATTTAATTTGAATTATCTTCGCTTAGGTTCACACGGAGCGGAGATAATATGAAGTAATTTAATAATAATGTAAAGTAATCTAAATTAAACTAATTTGCATTAAATTCTCCGTGTGAACGCTAAACGAAGCTAATTCGAAATATTTATATTTCCAATAAATTTCCCCTATGATTCTTTACAAAATAAAATGCAGTATATTTTCTCATGAACTGCATTAGGTATGTATCACAAATAAGCATGATTATCTCCATTGTGACGTCATAATACCGCTCCTGACGTCAAAAAGTCAAAAATATAGTGCACACTGTTTTGTTTTAAAAATAACAGTTGAACGGCGTAAATTTATGGCAAGTCATCAGAAAAATAATGTAAATATAAGAAATGAATTTAATTTTTTGAAGATTCATGAGGTATATAAACTACAACGCTTCACGCCGGCATATTTATTATGAAGCGCTGACGCGCTTCATGAAATATGCCGGCGTGAAGCGTCGTAGTTCATAACCTCATGAATCTTCAAAAATTAAATTCATTTCTTAATTAAACTCTCCGTGTGAACATTAATAACATCTCCGAAACACTAAATTCTTAAATGAATTGACAGTAAAATCTTGAACAATTTAAGAACATAGCCTCGTCAGGTAAATAATAATCAAAAGACATCAGCATATAACAGAAAAAACATGTGGGACCAAAACAATGCATGCGCGGATCTAGAAGGGGTCGGGGGGTGGGGGTTCAGGACCCCCTCCCCCGGAATTTGCAGAGATATTAAATTGATACACTAAACAAAGAAAATGTTTCCCTAGAAAACGGAGACTCCCTTGAAAACGCGGACTTTGTTAAGTTGGTATGAAGAGAAATAGGTATAAAGCATTTGTAGTCAAAAGTACCCCCCCCCCCCTTGACAAACACACACACACACACACGAAATAGGGTATTCACGTTTGGGCAAGTTTTTTTTTTTTTTTGCTTGTCAACAAATTTCTGAGATTTTTATGTTTGTCAACAAATTTCTGAGGTTGGATTTTTTGACTGGGTTGTTCCCTCCCCCCTTGAAAAACATTCTGGATCCGCGCCTGCAATGGTAAATCTATAAACAATAAGAAACAAGGCTTGATCCATAGCATATTCTGAAACTATTATGTAAAAATAAAACTACCCCCTTTATCTAATTAAGTAATTTAAATTACATGAAACTCTAAAAGAAAATATGTTGTATTAAGGTTGTTGATACATGTATATGACTTCGTTATATTTTACACACTAGTAAATGTTGATTTGAACATTTTCAACAAAGTGTTCGTTTATACATAATGTAGAGATATTTCATTAATATTTAACCCATATTTATTATGACCGGTATAAATATATATTAGTTATTGTTTTATTTAATAGATATTCTATTGTTATTGATAAAAATTCTTATTATATTCCGTCTCTTGTTGACCCAGGGTGAAAAGCCATACCGCATTTTTACGGAATTAAACAAATTTTTACAAAACCCCACCCCTCAAACTACTTCGACATCTCTATATGAAAGAAAAAATGTAATCAGTCAAACTCGCTTTAAACAAATTGTCAAATACTTAATACAATAAATATAACAGTTACAATTAAAAAACGAAAAATTATCAAAATCCCTTGGGTTGATATAATAAGACACGTTATCGTTAAAATAATATTTTGAAGTAACACCTAATAAAGTGTAATAAATGTACTTCTATCTAAGGTTTTTAAAGTTAATTTTGATAAGCACACATTAGAAAGTAACCGGGTACCATAAGATTTAAAGACACAGTTTATTATGTTTGTTAGATGTTTTCTTAATATAGGTATTGAATTTTCTTAACATTTCCACTAAAATACTCTGCAACAAACAGATAGTCATTTTTGTCCACATATAACCCATAGGGATTCTTAAGACGACAGTTATCAACGTAACCAAGAAACTGTCCGTCCTGGTCTAGGATGTGAATACAGTGGTTATCACTATCAGCGGTAAGTATCTGGCTTTGACTGTCTGTTCCTATACCAAAAGGTTTAAATGATTTATCACTGGCGGGAAGGAGATGCCCAGTGTATTTAAATCGGAATTTTCCATCGTGATTGACCACCACTACAGCACCAGCTTCCCAGTCAGCTACACAGATATCCAGGTTTCTGTTCTCAGAAATATACTTAATTTTGCCATTTCCTGAATACAGAGGTTTACCTTCTTCATCAGTCTGGATTGTTTGTATCTCTGTAGATCCTGAATAACGGACTACTTTGGATTGTGTTTCACAATCACTATACATAGCAACTAGGAGATCATTGGAGGAGGTGATAGCGAGATTGATTGGAACCCATCCCTCTACTTTGACGACCCCCTCTATTTCTCCATTCTTTACTTTATACACAGTTGCATCAGAGAAAACAAGATCCTCATCTTTGTTTACTGCTATATCAGTCGGCCATTTTCCTGATTTTGTTTTTATTGTTTTCATTATGAGGCCGTGACTGTTAAAGCATTTGATATCACTAGTGTAACGTCCAATTGTCCATATTTCTTCATCACTTTGACAGATAGCACTGCGAAGTTTTTCATACTTGGTATCTATCCTACAAATAAGTTCTGGTTCTTGAAGCAATTCTTTAGATGATGATTTCTTAAGTCTGTAGCCATTTTCATTTGTTGTCGTTGATAATGGTGTCAAAGACCCAATCAACTTGTAAAGCTGCTTTATATCTATTGGTTTTGGGTTGAATGTTGGAAATAATACCTGAACTTTGGCGGGAAGTTTGCTTAATTCTACGTTTTTAGACCTGTATTCCAATGTTTTGAACACTTCATTTGATTCTTCAATTCTAGTCACATCTAGTTGTGTTTGTTCAATTAGATTTACTACCTTTTTAATTTCATCCAGATGTGCTTTCAGGATGCTCTTGTGTTTCAATCGTATATCTTCAATTTCTGCTTTCATCTTTTCGATAATGATATTGATTTTTCTGTGCCATTCCTCGCCCTGATCTAACACAAATTTTTTGAGCATTCCATATTCTCCATCTAAATTGGTTATCTGAGTTTCTAATTCAATAGCAATTTCGTCATACGTTGGAGAAATTATGTTTTCTAAATCTTTAGTGTCCTTTGCAATTATTTGTCTTTTTGAGTTATAGAGATCCAAAAGAGTTAAAATGGTATGTTTCTTATGTGTATCAGACATTGTTGTACAAAATGAGCAAAGAGAAATATTGCAGTCTTTGCATTGGAATTCACAGCATTTTGTTGGATGCTTTGAGCACTTAGGATAAATCAAGGTAGATTTTCTTTGTTTAAATGGAACGACTTTATGTTTGTCATAGTCATATGAAATATGTCTCCCAATACAAGGGATGCATAGATTAACATAACAGAAATCACAGTACATCTGCACTATAGCTGTTTCACAGAGGTCACAACGGATAACATCCTGGGCACTCTTTTTTGGATCCATTTCATACCTTATCATTGAATAATAATAAATGCTACAGAATATGTATATTAAATGTTTCTTTGCTTCAATGAATGTTACTCACTACATAGTACATGACTCCACGAAAATATGTTCTTTTACAGTAAATAGATTATTTTTATTGCAAATGAAATTAAAAGGTTATTCATGATAATTTCCGTTATCTCTTTGAATACTATAACTTATTTGAATCATCAAAAGTGTTTGTTGTGAGAAACATACCATTTATGTATTAATTTTTATTTAATGTCATGATTTACGTCCCTCTTCTTTATAGCCATACATTTTTATGAATATAGAATGTGCATATCTAACTTGTTTTCTTTGAAACCGTAAGTAATCTTATATGTACATAATTATAGTAATACATGAATTTTCATTTTTCAAACAAGATTGGTTCGTTGAATCTTAAACAATTGAAGGTATTATTTCTCTCGAATATACTGCATTACATAATAAACTGCGCCTTAGGTGTCTCACAGGGTGTGTCCTTTCTATTCTCTATTATTTACACTGTTCTTTGCTTTGCAGTGCTAAAATGGTGAAGCATGTACTTACGTCTATAGTTAAGTTTCTTCAAATGGCAAAAAATCCGTCCAACAGAAAATAAAACTAATATTCAATTGTTTATCTTTTGACGAAGAATCCAGAAATGGTGGACTTTATCACGAAAATATTTATCTGAGATGAATATACAGGTACACTTCCTCGTCTGATGTAATTTAGAGTTATCTCTCTATTCATTGTATACAGTGTATAGAGAGATTACCTTTTCAGCGTAAGACCCTTCTTTTATTTTCGGTTTCTTTTTTACTTTAAACGTTTTATTATTCTTTTTATTCTTTTTTTCTTCTAACAAACTTTGTGCAGACGATTTTTCGGAGGTGATTCGTTCGATTTTATTCAATTTTTGATGGTAGATACATTAACATCTGAAGTTAATTCTGGAAAGTCTGTTAAGGGATATTTACTTCAGGAAGAAATTTATCACACTTTTAGAGGACCTCCTTGTCTGTGACAGAAATCAATAATGGCTTAAGGTCAAGATCTAGTATATGTCTTTTTAGTGATGAATAAATTATGATGTCATAATCACTTTCAACTTTCCTTTTTCCCGTACTTTACGGCTCCAGTAAAATTTTCTAGAAAAATGAAGTATTTTCCTGTGATATAATATGATTTTTCATCTTGTTTACCTACAGATTATGCCCTGAAACTCCTTAATTGACCAATATAAACTTATAAAACATAATTAAAAGAATTTATTTTATAGGCGCCTTTCATATCCTAGATCTTGACCTTAAAGGCTGATGATATAAACGTTTCTTTTTCTTTGGAGGAACTGTATTGCATCTCGAGGGCTTAGATAAGTGGATAGTTCTTGGAATATTTTCCTTAGTCTTGAAAAGTGAAATAGAATTGGAAAATATTAATTAATGCTTCAATAAAAAGAAACAAATTTGGACAAAAGATAATCAGTTAAGGTTTACATATGTAAGCTTAGTGCTGAAAGTGTAATATAAACTTTACAAAAATATATCAAGCCTGGTAAATTTTATTAGAAAACGAAAAATGGTAAAAAAAAAAAATCAGAAAATCTCATAGGCTGATTTTAAGCATTTTGCTATTCCTCCTAAAATTCACCTTAACTATACATGATGATTTTAACATCAAAATAGGGGGACCAGAATGCTTAATCTTTGACGCATTATATCACAAAAGTATAAAACATTTTGATAACATATAGAACAAAAGTTGTTTAAAATAATGTATTGAACAATATCTAACCTTTTAAGTTTTGCTAAATGTCCCCATTAAGGAGTTGAAGGGATGGTCCTAAAAAATTTATTATTCACTATCTTGTAAACTGTAAAAGAATCTCTGAAATGTTGTTGAATAAAAAAGTTTACAATTATATGGGCTTATAAGTGATATCATTAAAAGGGGATTGCTCCTCAAGTCCAGGGTTTAGAGGGGTAAACGTCTGTAATCAATAACGTTTTAACGTGCCGTATTTTTTAAAATATATTACTGGACAGAAATAGTTAATCTTCATTATACTGTTCAACTATCATTAATATTTGATTGAAAATCTCATATAATCCTTTGATCGAAAATTGGACGATCCCTTCCTTGCTTGCAAAGGGAACAATCTTATTATTATTATCATTATATAGATATCATTATTATATTGCCAAAAAATGAAAGAAATAAGTGATATGCACACAAATAAAGAAACCAGTAGTACTTGGTTCCGATTTTGAGTTTCTATGCTATATTATATAGATTCTATATTTGATGTACATGTTATCATTGCAACTCATTAAATATTTTTGGATCGCTACTTGATTGATTGATTGAATGATTGCATATTGTTTAATGTCCCTCTCGAGAATTTTTCACTCATATGGAGACGCCACCACTTGCCGGTGGAGAGCTGGAAATTTTGTCCTATACTCGGCACTGAGGGCCATTGAGCAGGGAGGGATCTTTTTCGTGCCAGCACCTACTGCGACACAGGACCTCGGTTTATACGGTCTCATCCGAAGGACCGGTCTCCACGTCCCACAGTGGGATTCGAACCCGCGACGTAAGGATTGACTCCTTTCTTCGCGACTCTAGAGCAGGATCGCTACTTGTATTAGGGAAGAAAATACGTGAACATGCATTGCAATATTCAACACTTTTTATGTATGCAATATTCAACACTTTTTATGTATGCAATATGAACGCAAATGGTCAGTGAAGATGTACAAGGATGTTTTTGCACTCTCCTAAATATGAATAATTTGATTTTAACAGGTAAGTTTAAATTATATCTTTAAATTGCATGAAAATCACCATATCAAAAACAAGCAAAAGTAAAGTTAACGATCTTAAGCTTCAATTCTTTTTTTAAAATATCAATCATAATATCTTTACTTTTTTGCGATCTGTCTTAAAGATTGGTGCAGGTATAGAATTCTTTTTTTAGACCATTACTAAAGTATTATTCCCCGTATATTTCCTTCCATGAAAAATATTTACTTTGTTTTTTAAGCAGTGATTTATTAAAGTTAAATATTTACATGTTACACCCAAGCAATTAACAATACTCCGTTCGAAAATCAAGCTTTTTAACAAGCCCAAGCTCCAATTTAAAGGTAAAAAAAATAAGCCCAAAATAATGTATATAATAAAAAATACATATAAATTCCTGTTTCTCATTCCTGTCTCCTTTGGTCAAATATTCGAGTATGTCACCCAGGTATGTGATATATGTATAATGTTAGTAGAAATTTAAAGATAATAACGATGTACTGAAGCCACAAGTCTAACTACATGCTTACTGCATACATGTGAATGCGGGGTAATGTTACTTTAGGTATTGAATTTTCTTTACTTTTCCACTAGTATGCTCAGCAATATATAAGTCATCATTTTTGTTTACACATATTCCATAAGGATTCTTCAGGTTACAATTGCCTATGAAACCGAGGAATTGTCCATCTTTGTCTAGGATGTGAATACAATTGTTAGCTTCATCTGCTGTGAGGATCTGACATTGACTGTCTGTTGTTATCCCAATGGGTTGAAATGGTTTGGTATTGTTGGTACATGGATGACCGGTGTATCGAAATCGGAGTTTTCCAGCTTTGTTGACCACTACCACAGCATAAGCACCAGAGTCAGCCAAACAGATATTTAGGTTTCTGTTCTCAGTAATGTACTTCATTTTGTTATTTCCTGAATATAAAGGTTTACCTTCGTTATCAAACTGGATTGTTTGTTTCATTGTGCATCCTGAAAAACGGACAACTTTTGATTGTGTGAAGTCATCACTGCACATGGTAACCAGGAGATCACCAGATGAGGTGACTTCGAGTTGATTAGGGACCCAGCCTTGAAGCTTGATCACCTCTTCAATTTGTTCATTTATTGTTCTATTCAATGTCCTAGCTTCCCCATCGGAGTACAACAGGTCACCATCTCTTGTTAAGGCTATATCATTTGGTGAGGCACCTGATTTTGTTTTCACAGTTTTCATAAGTGAGCCTTCAGAGTTAAAGCATTTCATATCACTGTTGTTGCGTGCATTTGTCCAGATTTCTTCTTCATTTTGACATGTAACGCTTTGGAGTTTTTCAAACCCAGTATATATAGCAGTAATGAGCTTTGGCTCCATTAGCAATTCTTTGGCACTTAATTTCTTGAGTTTGTATCCATTTTCATCCTTCGTTGTCGATAATGGCGTCAGAAATCCAAACAGATCATTCAGTTGTTTTGTATTAATTGTTGGAATACTAAATGTTGGTAGTGTCACTTCAACTTTGGGAGGGAATTTACTGCATTCTTTGTTTACAGAGCTGTATTCAATGAACATGGACACATAATTTGATTCTTCGATTCTATTTAGGTTTAGCAAAGATTCTTGAATAAGAGTTTGCTTCTGTTTGATTTCATCCAAGTGTTCTTTCAGAATGTTAGTGTGTTTGATTTTAATTGCTTCGATTTCCGCTTTCATTTTGTCTACAATGCTATCAATTTCTCTGTGCCATTCTTCTCCATGTTTGGACAACACCAATGAAAGTTTTTCATATTTTTT
>PRKT01001494.1:0-59968 GCA_003671525.1 Saccostrea glomerata
ATCCAAATATAACCACCGTCAAGGTCGCTGTATCGAAGATAGACTCGTTCATTTAGTAGATCTGATTTTTCACTAAATTGGTTTTTTTTTATACCAAACAACAATGTGAACAAGTTTTTAATAAAATCATCTGCAGTCAAAATGTACATGTAAAAGGTGATTCAGAATACCCTAAATGATTGTTCATTCAAATGGGGGGGGGGGGGTATCAACTTCTGTCGAGTGTATCTAGTACCCAATCATTAACCCCGTCCACATCCCCACAATTTACATACTAATATTGAAATGGATAAAGTAATGAAAAATGATTAGGGTTCTGGAGGGGTGTTGCTAAAACGAGGAACGGAAAACGGAAAGAAAATTTTTTTTTATAAAGATTAAATCACCTTAAATACACAAATTTATAAACAATATATATTTTATAAATTCAATCCCCCATTATTTAATTAAAGTTGATTTATTCATAATCATAAAATCTCTTATGCACGAAAATCGCAGTCATAGCAGTGACGGAGAAACGACTTTGAAAGGGTTGGGTGGGAGGGGGGTTAAAATTAAACTTACCTGAAAAGAATTTGCCAAGTGAAAAAAAAGACAATTGTTTGATTCGGGAGGTGGGATAAAAGTAAACTCCAGCATATAACATCTCCTGTCAGTATTTTTATAATCTGGTAGAAAGCAAACAACTTACAGAAGGCTCATATTTTATATGTTCAAGTCTCAAAATTTATATGAATGATACTGAAATAGAGTCCGTTTGAATTTAAATACTTCTAATTTCACTTTTATTAATTAAAAAGAAAGTAAATTACAAAATATATTCATATGATTGTTGAAAAAAAAATTGCAAGTAAGCCAATGCAATTTATTATGCTTTTTTCATTTCTAAACAATTGGCAAAATACTAATCCTCATATAAGGGGTAATTTATGACAATTTAGTTTTATTTAATTTTTAATTTTAATATTTTTCAATCTTAATTATTATTTCAAAGAAAATTTTTACATGTTTCAATATCTAAAAACAATTGCTTATAATTTAAAGTACTATATTTGACTTTGTAACCCATTTGAATTTGAGCAATTTTTTCGAAAATTGGCAATTTGTAAATCCCCATATCTCAATTATTTATTATTTCCCAAGCTCAATATTTTGCAAAGATAATGTTAAGAGTTATATTTGTACAATAAAATCAAAAAAATTAATTTCAAAGATTGGTCTTGGAAGATTTGGGGCATTAAATTTGTAATACTTTTGGCAATTCTTGAAAATTGGCATCATGCCAATTTTCAAGAGTTGTCTGCCCTTTGATATATTGCATATTTGATTATGATAAATGTCAATTTTGAAAGAACATAGTCTTATGTTACTTAAAAATACCTTAATGGAAATGCAAGTTTAATTTTGAGTAAAATAAATCAAATGTGAATTTTACCAATTTTCTTGAATTTTTTAAGTGCATTTGCACTTAAATGTGCAAAAAGGAGGTGGCGCTGCCTACGGCTGCCATGTTGAATGATGGGAATTTTTTTGGTCATTTTTTAATAACATATTATAAAGTCTAACTACCCACCAAATTTCATTAAGATATGACAACCTTCGATTTGGACAGTTCTGCATGGTTTTCTCGCGGACTGGCTCTTAAGTATTTTCAAAGTTATCCCCAACTATATGCAATGGGTATTTGATACGTTCATGTAAATTAGGTGAAATTGTTTTGCTAGCCTCAACCCCTTGCATGGAGGGATGGAAAGGGAGTGTTGAAGGTAGTGAAGGTATTTCTATTACGGATTCAAATGATTCTGTCAATTTCTTTGTATCGATTTGGGATTTTGATCAACCATCTTAGGTTCATACTATACTAAGTACATATAATACGAACATTATGAATATAGAATATAAAACCAAAAAGACAACTTTAATTGTTCGTCTGTTATATTTTCTTCCTAACTTACAGGTAATTCTTATATGCTTGATGAGGTGGTGTTGGGTTGACGGATTATACATTGGTTTACCTCTCTATACCCCCTTTCCTCTGATCTACATGGATCATCCATCACTGAATTTTTTTGTCTTCCACCATAAGTACAAATGACAAGAGCTTGAGTCCATTGCAATTTATATTGAATTATATAGATATATTATGATGATGTGAAATGGAAGGTAATATTTATCATATTTTTGATTTAAAACTTTTTAATTTCTTTTTATAACATCTTTAAATTACATACTTTCAGGTAAACACCATAAGTATTCATCAAATGTCCGATGTCTACTGTACTGCCTACTGATGGCAGAGAAATACCAGCTGAATCTTAATGAACAATCACACAGAATCACAAGGGACAAAATCAGAGACAGATATTTCCCTTGTATTTTGGGGGAGTGTTCTGTAGATCTCCCTGATCGAATCACAGAGACACGTGATGGTGTGATAACCTTTATATTAGACGACGTCCGACATGACGTCATGTATGCCTTTGTTACGGAGTGTCTGGTGGAGGACAGTGATCTGGAGTTTTTCCTGACCACGGCGTCACGTGACGTGATCTCGGAATACTGCCGGTCGTGGAATTATAAGAGGAGTGAGGGAGAGAGATGTCTGTATGTACCACGCTATCCGGAGAAGATGTACGACCTCTTCATAGACAAACTACAGCTGGACATCATCACACACTGTACCGTGTCTGACGGGGGGATTCATGACAGGATCAGTGAACGTTGTAAGTTTTATTTCTGTAAAAGATAACATTTCCTAAGTTTAATAGTTTATCTTTACTTTTTTGATTCTGTATTTTTCATATGTATAAGCATTTCTGTTAGTTTAACGAGGTTGGGGGGTGGTAGCCATTTTTAAACTATTTCAATCTCATTTAAAAGGAGAGTTCCATATAAAGATATACAAAAATGATCAAATTTTAAAACTAAAATCTTTGAATTTTTTCTTTAACAAATGATAGTTGACAGCTAAAGATACCATATATAAAAAAGTATGTTTAAGCTGGTGGTTAATTTGGAATTAATTTGTTGACCCACCAGCCTCCTTAATTTGTGTTCAAAGAAGCAATAAAACCTTTACCCATGCATTTTGTAATTTACTAAAATAAATCATTGATTGGAACATAAATTAATTTCTAGATAAAAAAAAACATTGAAATAAAAGAAATGTCTACGTATTTAAATATACTTGAAAAATGATGATGCGTAAGTTAGGATTTTAAAGGCACTTGTGATAAAAATAAGATCAAAGTCAGTCTTATAATTAATCAACTATAATTTACTAAGAATAAATCGAAAACGTCTTTTAAATATTGAACGGGCAGGTGTGTTCACTTGAAAAAGGAAAATTTTATTGACTTATGATAATTAAAGTTTCTAATGAGGCAACGGGTGCTTGTGAGTGGAAAATATTTTCCTGATATTGTGTTTGGGCAAAATAAATTGTTGCATTTATTTTTACGCATATATTCCAATACATGTTCATTTGCCAAACGATTTAAAATGAGATTTTTACCTGTATTTGTTCTTGCATTTTTACCCAATAGGCCTATTGCGCAAAAACTTTGAAATAATAAAGACAAATGACACAGGCACCATAAAACATTAACTGTCCGGCCACCCCTTACTGTTAAAAATGTTTTGCCTCATTGTCGTCTTGATACTAAAATTTCTGTGTGTAGCGACAATAGGGTGTTTACATTTTTTTCATAGAGCTTTTTAACTTTTAATAATCAATCAAACATTAAATTGCGTTTTCCATCTCGGAATTACATGGTATGCCACACCTTCCTCCCAAATTAATAGATAATAAGAATATAACATGAATTTATTTGAGATTACAGAATGTAGTAAATGGTCAGAAACATGAATGGAGGGGGATGTAACCAACCCACTTAAACAGCTAGAAGTTTCATCTCCTCCCTTCCGACACTTTGCATAGAAAAAATAATTATATATACAAATTAGCAAGTTTTAGCCTTGGGAAAATGCAAATATCCTCTCATACCATTTCTAGAGAATCAGTGAAAAATTAAGTGGACTACTTGCACCATGATTATAGTAATATCAATGTGCATTCATAAAACGAACTCATAGTAGTTCAAATAAATACCTATTGGTCAAGTGTAGGACTAAAATAAATTCATTATATTCAAATTTTAAATGTATTTAAAAAAAAATTGCAGTAAAAGATTAGTAAACTTTAATATTTTCATAATCAAAATTTAATGGGTTTTTTGGAGGGATTGACTTTACCCTTTAATTTTAGACATGTTCTTTTAAGTCATGACCATGAGTGGGTATGGGCTCATTTACTCTCAACATAATAAATGATTTTTTTAAGAAGGCAGAGTAAAACGTTATTTCTTGAATATTATGGTTCGTTTGTATTATTTACTATATTTCTCTATATGTATTTAGAGATATTGGTCTTTGTAATATCAAGAACTAATTGTTATAATTGCATCTATCTTATTAAGTTGTGTTTTCATGAAAGTTCTATCATTTTTTAGTGAAAATACCAGAAGAAGTTTTAATATGGGAGTTAGAAGAAAGAAAACGATTCGTAGGCAACATGAATAAAGACAGTGTCCCCATGTATCGTGCGAGGTGTCTGCTAGTAGGCTGTACAGGGGCTGGGAAGACAACTGTACTACGTAATCTGAAGAGAAAGAGGGGGGAGGACGAAACATATCAACCAACAGAGACAACTATAGGATTAGACGTTCATCAGGATCTGTTTCTAATTGGACAATCTGAGGATGACAGTCAAAGCACACTATTCGGTTTGTCGCTTAATTTTTACTCCATATGCAAAATTATGTATTTTAAAGAAGAAAGAGAGAAAGGGAAAGGAAGGAATGCATATTACATATTAAAGGCGCCTTTTCCAAAATGGTTAATGTCAGGGACCCTGGGTCGGAGTACTTGGGATTGGGGTAGAGGTTACTTAGTTTGAAAGTAAATAAACGCTGTAATAAATCTGCTCTTTGCATGGTACATTGTATTATTCAATCATTTAGGATATAATAAAATTTTAATGATAAATATTGAGAATTTTGAAATATGTACCCCAGGGGCAGTGGTTCCTGTGTGATGGGGTGCACAATTGGTTATAAAGTGAAAATGCATTACCCTGATTTACCAAAGGTATTAAGTAACCAAAGTTAGAAAGCTACATGTATAGTTATGTTAGCAATCTAACCTCCTTCAAAATTGTGAATTTCATGACTTTGGTTTAAAACACGAACCAATTCAATTGTTGGGAATCGTTACATGATACTCAGGTGACCAATAAGACCCATGGGTCTCTTGTTTTGACATATGGAATAGTCCAATAACCACCCATTAAATCCTTTTTTCATCAAATGAAATTTATTATATATATTTATTTTATATATCAATATCTTATTTTTTAACCGTGCTTTCATGAGATTATCACCTATTCAATTGTTTCACGACATTCCTAGTTTTAACAGATATTTAAAGATTATTCTCTTCCGATACTGGGTCACTGACACTCAAATGCAACCTGTACCATTTACACACACCTGTGACATATTTTCTGACATCTCCAACATTTGTGGAGTTTATTCAAAATCTTATGCGAGTATAACACGGAAATGCATATTTATCTGCTGCTCTTTTGACGTTCGAGTAAGGACTTCCTATCTTTTAAAATTGATTTCTAATCAAGAGAGCAAAATATTATGCGTTTATTTTGAGTATTTGTTGAAGAAACAATTCGTTTCTGAAACATTTAAAGTGGCATTGTGACGCACAAAGGGGAACATTGGCAAGTATAGAATTTTTCCATGACCCTTGTTAATTTTGTTCAATTCTTAAAAGTATTAAGGTTTCAGAAAATTACAAGTTTCAGAACCCTAAGAATTCTATTTTTCAGGAGAAAAATAAAATTCAAAATAATTTTTGTATACCCCAGACAGAAAATATTGCTCAATACTTCTTCTATCCCTTTGTACGCGTGCGCAGAAAAAGTCGAATAAGTTTCCATAGTTACCATTGTCTCGAGTAACCAGGAATGAATTTAGGTGGACCAAGAATTAAGAGGCAATTTTTTTAAAACGCTGTTAGAACATATTTCTCACCTTTGCATTTCCAGTAAAATGTGTTTACAAGTTTGAGCGAAAAATAAAAATGGCGTGACCTTGATAAACACGAAAACAAAGAAACGGTTAATACAACCTTTGTGTTTCCGGAACTTATATCGTGAAGTTTTTTCTTTCAGTTTATTACCATATCTTAGCTATATACTCATAATTTTCATAAGTCTTTTTCTCTTATGCTACAGATATCTTTAAAAACATGATTTTGATTCATTGTGTCCTTTTAATTTTTTTTTTTTTTAGTTTTTGCTATATTTTACAGAGAACATAATCACAGACATAATTAGAAATTTTTAGTGTATTTTTAAATTACACAGTTATGATCTGTGCTACAATACGTTTTAATTATGTCCTCCTTCGAAATGCATACACACTTGTTTCGGAAATAAATTTTTAACCTTAAGAATAATAATAACACAAGATATCTAACTCCGATTTACACCCAGTACCACTCTCCTCAGACTCGCACTCATTTAAAATTACAGAGTAAGTGCAATGGCAATATGTTTATTACCATTGTCTTTTACGATAATTTATCTACCCTACAATATGCGGCATGTATGTCTTTGTTTACGTTTATCTCGATCTAAACAATAAAACGGTATGTGTCAATTTCAGGCAAAAACAGAAATAAAAAAATGAGTTTGTAAAAAAAAATACTAAATTCCAGATTTTAGATATTGCATTGAATAAATAAAATCTGATAATGTCTCATTTTCCATAAAGACACTACAACATATTTTGATGTAATTTTAGACGCAGATTTTTAGCCTATCAAAATCTCTGTGCGGGATAAGCACATACCGTTCTGGCAACTGTTTAATAAAAAAAACATAACCGTTTTACGGAAATTATTGAGTTTAAAATCATTGGAAAGATCAGAAAATATATACATATTGTGACGTTACGCAATAGTTTTTATGACGTAATTACTCCGAATATGACGCCAGAATATAAAATGTTTAGCATACTGACCAAACAAATGACTTAACAAAAGACACAATGTGATCAAAAAAAAAAAATTAAGAAAACTCTTTCTCATTACTCGGACGCAAGCTAACGGACGAAAATGTCAGTTGGTGGAATGTTTACATAGATTAAAATTTATCATATGGTGTTCTACATGTATTTCTGAGATCTCCTTGTTCTGAAATGGTTTTAGCGAGTGTCAAATATAGCATGTTTTTATCGAATCTTTCTCAAACGTTTGCGTAAAAGAGACGCTGTGAGAGAAGAAAAAAACAAAATTGACAATCAAAGAAAAATAGGCGGTCGTATTGCAAAATTTGTTGGCATAAATTCGTAGGGTGTTTTAACCAGATTTGTGGGATCATAAAAACTCTATAGGAGTTAAGTTTAGTGCCCCATATTTTCTCGTAAAGTCCAAAATGGCGGTGGCCCAATTGTAACCCCCACCGTACATCGCAATTTTTATGCATTGAAGTTAATAAAGAATTTACCTGTCTGTGTATCTCAGTTTATTCATTTTTGGATTCAAAAGTCAAAAGCAGTAGTGATTTTTGGGGCGCCGAAATTGAATTAATATGAAAAAGTACGCATAGAAACAAGTCAGGGGCAAGATTTAATTCATTATTTTCGTAAACGGGAAAAGCCCTGTTACTAAAAATATATTTGATGAAAACTGCATTAATATACTTCAATTTAATACAGGATATGTTTTATTTTAAACAATGGAGCGCTTTATAAAAGACCGAAAATCGAGCCGTATCATCTAAAAATCTTAAAGTAAAAATCTTAAATGAATATCGATGATAGCAAAACCGGACACAAATCGTGCTAGTAAACAAACCATACAATGTATAATGGAAATGCTGATAAACAGTATCATAATCCATATCTACCTCTTTGCAAATTAAAATTTTCTCTGATTTTTTTTTTTTCAAATGAGCCTTTGGTAGCACGATTACGATCATCTCAAGTGTATAAAAAACGCGACTTTTCAGTATGCTAAACATGCTATATTTTTAGGTCGTATTCGGAGTTATTACGTCATTAAAATTATAACGTGACATCACAATATGTGTATATTTTTCTGATCTTTCCAATGATTTCAAACTCAATAATTTCCGTAAAACTTTTGATTTTTTTATTAAACAGTTGCCAGAACTTTTGAAATGCCCCTCGTAATATACTAATTGTTAAAAATTTATTTCCGAAACAATTGCCTGTGTCGAAAAGAGAGCGATTATTGCTCTGCTACTCTCTATCGATCTGTCTATCTGTCCGTCTATCGGTCCATTTCCTTTCATTTTCTTTGCAGAAGTTGCATATACTAATATATTTTAATATATACATTTTTTTCCAAGAATATATTGTTCAGAATTCTGTTTTGGGAACGATCAAGTCTATTTGCAGAAAGATAAGATGGCAAAATTATAGGTCTTTCAATAAAGATATGTTTGGAAATTTAGTAAGGGACGACATGATAAAAGCATCATTGATTAAATACGTTCGATGATTATCCCAAGGTTTCATAAACTGAGCTCATATCTTTTAAAGAAATTACTGATTCTTAATAAAATATTCAGGGTGCATAAAACGTGTTCTTGACAGATAAATTACGAAGTTGTATTATGTTTACTTGAAAAATTCTCGATTAATAACATTTAAAGTGATATCGGAGCAATCTGAAATCTAACAAAAACAAACAAAAAAATGTCAACGGTTCAAATTTTTTGAGAAAATATTTCAATTTCAGGTATAAGTATGAAATAATAATAATTTGAAAACGGTTTATTTCTACGGGCTTTTCGTCTGTTTTTTAATGGAATTGCACAATGGAAGGCTTGTCCATTTCATAGAACTGTCTTTTATTTTAGTTAGTGTCACATAGACAAAGAGAAACCGTTTTGAGCCATTTCAAATACTAAGGACGAGAAAAAGTTTCCTAGTCTACCAAACATTTATGACTGGTACATTTCTGTAAGAGTGAATTCCGGATCAAAACACTTGATCAAAGTCCAGTGCCACCTGGGCTAACGCAGTCGCCATTTTTAAAAAAAAAATTGGATTTCAATCCCATGTATATATCATAAAAAAATTGCAGTAAATATAAAAATGAAACAGATTTTATGAGTTTGCACTATTCGGCTTAAAGAGATAGCAGATGCGAGATCTAAAGTTAAAAATAAATTAGAATCAATAAAATTTACTTGTGTATCTAAAGATGTACATGTATCTGGTTGGAAGTAATTATAGATGCGTGCCAATAGAAATTAAACTTTTATCCTGGACTTTCCCACGAAATATATCATGGGAATGCAACTGTTTCTTTCTTGTTTATGAAGATGTATTTGGTTAAAAGTAATTAAAAATGGTGACCACTTTAAGTTTAACTTTTTACTCAGATAATTCCAAGGAATAAATAATTGGGAAAGTAGTTTTATATTTGCTGGTGAAAAGATGGATTTGGTTAGGATTAATTAAAGACGCTGACTACTGGGAATGGAGCTTTGAAACCTGGACGGTTAATCTGGTATAAAATGAGCGGATGACGGACATATTTCGTGGGACCGTCCGGGATAAAAGATTAATTTCTATTGGTACGCATCTTTCATTACTTCCAACCAAATACATGTACATTTTTAGATACACAAGTAAATTTTATTGATTCTAATTTATTTTTAATTTTAGATCTCGCATCTGCTTACGTCATTCGGGACTCTGCCTCCTCAAACTCTGATGGTTGAAGTTTAGCAAAAAAGCTTCATATAGGCCAGAGTCCAGGATCAGGTTGACCTGGTTATAATATATATAAAACGTTATATAATCCGTATTATCAAAGCATAAACACCAAAATTTGAGGAAATATAATTAATAAAACAATATATAGAATCTTCATTATCGTTGAAAAGTATGTGGTAGTTACACTGTATTACATTTCCGTAGGATTTTAAATGTTATATATCAAATTTTAATTGCAACTTTTGGGTATTGTGCCGCCTCCCTACACAAGACATTGAAATGTTTCCTTTAAACTGGAATAATTTGTGTAGTAACTCCATTTTTGTCCATAGATTTATAAGATAGTGTTCGTTTAATATATATACGAAGTATCATTAATGTATGACATAGAGTTCCTGCAAAACAACGCTGTCTACGGAATTTTGGTAAAACTCTCATATATAGCATCACTATAATAAAAATTTATGTACTTTAAAGTAATTCATACTTGGTTTTTTAGAGTATGTCGACAATGCCTCTCCAACGAAAGAAAATGACAGCAAACAATTACTGAGTGTGATGGACTTTGCAGGACAAGTGGCATATTACGCTTGTCACCAGGTCTACTTATCCCGCAGAGCAATCTATCTGTTAGTCGTAGACATGACCCAGGATTTAAACACTAAGCTACAACAAGATGACAGAAATTGTGTTCAAGGAACTCTGTTTGAAGACTGGACTGCATTAGGTTCTTAACGTTCTAGAATATTTTCTGTTAATTTATATGTCCTTGCCTCAAGAAAAATCGATTGTATTCTTTTTATTATTTCAGACTTATGTACTAATGGAGTTTTATGAAGAGACGTACTTTTACAATCAACGACTGACTTCTACAATTTAAACAGGTCAAACTCCAATTACTAAAATGTAAAAGTCAGCTGTCGAATGTAAAAGTTAGTCTCTTCATAAAACTCCAATACTAAAATAATATTTCTTACTGCACTTTATTTTTTAGATTATTTCACATTCTGGCTACAGACTATAAGAACATATGGACAGGGAGATGGTGGTAAACGTTATAACACAAAATCATACACCAAAGAAAGTACTGACAACGAGAAAAAATCGACGCCTATCATTGTTCTAGCAACTCACAGAGATTCTTACAAAAATTCAAAGGTATATGTTTGTGAATGCAATATAATTATAATTATTATAAATGGAGACTGTTGATTTTTAGTTTTATAAACAAAAAGACGTAAATTTATTTTAATTATTGATAGCACATTTACCCCCTTGCTAGTCGTAAAAGGCGACTAAATGGGGCGGTCCTTTGGATGAGACCGTATAAACCGAGGCCCCGTGTCACAGCAGGTGTGGCACGATAAAGATCCCTCCCTGCTCAAAGGCCGTAAGTGCCGAGCATATGCCTAAATTTGCAGCCCTTCTCCCGCAATGTGACGTCTCCATATCAGTGAAATATTCTGGAGAGGGACGTTAAACAGTAAACAATCAATCAATCAATAGCACATTTATCTGTATCAAATGATGCAGAACTCTCTTTGTAGAATAAAACATCGTTTTATACAAATACAGACCTGATATATTGACCGATAAAGCGAAGTTTTTGGATATTACGTGCAATGTTCATATCAAATTCTTGCAAAAAAAGCGTTAGCAGTCAAAGGGTTAAGGAAATTTTTATGGCAACTGAAATTAATAATGGATTAAAGTTTTGAAATATATCAAATATGATTTTTAAGACAAATAGCAATCTTATAGTTTTTGAAAGCTAAGGGTTTTGAGAACCTTCGAGTAAAAATTTAGTAAAATGGCTTCCCTCTAATTAAACGGTCGTAATTTTTGGTTTATGATTCATTTTGTATAAAAATATATGAAAACTTTACCAAATCGAAAAAAAAATTATTCTTTAAATATGCAGAGCATTTAATAATTCAAGGATTCCTTAAAAAGAATTAGAATGAAGGAGAAAAATTCTTTTATCAGATACTTTTTAGTTTAACTGTTTATCCCAATTTAAAATGATTATCTGGTAGACATTTTGTTGTACGTTCTTTTTCTCTAAAAAGGTTGATTGATGGATTATAATCTTTCTTTTACGTCGCTGTCAAGAATTTTTCACTCATATGGAGACACCACCCCTTGCCAGTGGAGAGTTTAAAATTTTGTCCTATACTCGGCACTGAGGGCCATTGAACAGGCAGGGATCTTTTTGTGCAAGCAACTACTGCGACACGGGACCTAAGCTTATATGGTCTCATACGATGGTCAGGTCTCCACGTCCCACAGCGGGATTTGAGCCCACGAAATAAGGATTTACTCCTTACCTCGCGACCCTAGAGCAGATTAAAGCAAAGGTAAAATATTTCCCCATATCCGCCATATTTTGGGTCATCATTTTCAGATTCCTTTACTATTTACCCGTTCAATTAGTTATTCTTGGTACTGATGCAAAGATAACATTGTTTTTCCTATGAATATACGTTTATTCAAACCTCTTTTATATTAAAATTTCGAGACTCTAAATACCCCCCCCCCCCCCACCCCGATACATATCTGGCATGCATTACTTTGCCCTAAAAATGGTGGCTGAGATCTCGGGGAATAACTCCGATTCAAAATACGCAAAATACATTATAGGAAAACCATCTATGTTACTATGAATCTGTATGAAAAACTAATTGCTTATATATATATGTTTAGGTCTGCAAAGATGATGCATCCACATACGGGAGTTTTTACGGAAAACTGCGGAAACATATACCAGAAAATATTAGAAACCTTGTTTGTAAGCACTTTGAACTGAAACTTTTTCCACGTGAAAGATCATCTAAAGAAATCCAGGAACTTGAGAAAGTAAGATGTTTTATTGCAAAAACAGCTATATCCCTTTCCCACTGGGGCGAAAAAGTACCGAAACAATGGTCCAATTTCGAAGAAGTTATTCGAGAAAAACAAGAAAAACAAGGATCAAAAATATCATCTCGCGAGGAATTACAAAAAAGTTCTGCATACATTTTGAAGGCTGACTTTGATGATATGCTGAAATTTTTTCATCAAATTGGAATGATTTTATATTTTCCTGATTTAGGGAACGATGTCATTCTTGACATTCAGTGGTTTGTTGATGCATTTAAACATATAATAACTGATCGGAAGCATGTATCATCACAAATGACAACCCACAAAGATTGGGATGAATATTTTGATGATGGCATGATAACAGAATCATTGATGCTCAAGATATGGGAGGAGAAAATTGGACCAGATTCTCGTTATGACACATACCTAGATAGGATAACACCTTTTATGGAGAAACTTGGAATTTTAGCAAAAATGGATCAGCAATACAAAGGGGGGAACCAATGCTATTATGTCCCAAGCATGAACAAAAAGCAATTTGAAGAAGGGGAACATTGGACTACAAAGAATAAGTCCCCAATTCTCTCGTTTTACTTCAAATCATATTTACCACATTTCTTTTTCTTTCGTCTGGTAGTCGCTTGCTTTGCTGTATTGAACGTTGAAGAGAAACAATTTTACAAAAATGTAGCACTATTTTACGGGGAAGATAAAGATGAGTATCATACCGTTGTTATTGCAGTCAACAAAACATCAATTCAAATCCAGGTTCTCACTCCAGCAGGAAATGACTTCCCATTGCGTAAAAAAAGAACAAGAAGAATACGTTTAAAGATTGAAAAGACAATAGCAGATCTGACAAAAACATTTCATGGAAATGTTGATTACGAGATAGGCTTTCCTTGCCAATGTAAACCAATCTTCATTACACAGGAAGATGAAAAGTGTTTTATTTCTGAAAAAGAACTGCTGAAAATTTCTGCAAAAGAACCCCCGTGTCCCAGGTGCAAGACCTATTCTGACAAAAGAATAAACAAGAAGGAACTTTTCGAAATATGGGGGAAAAGTAAGTTATGTTTTTCTTCACAGTTTAAATTAAGATAATTAATCTCAGGAGAAAATGATATAGTACACACTTCGTCACAGTAATTTGCCGCAGTAATATCTTTATAAAAGATGGACATAATAATGAAAATAAAAATGAACATAATGTTTGGCAACAGAAAGCACAAATATTATTGAATTTTCAAAACAATGCTTTTCATATATTCTTCGTACATGTATTTAATAATCCATTTTTACAGTAAAAGCTTGCAAGGAATCAACGCAACCTTACTTTAGGAAGCATAAATATCATTCCATGAAACATGACTCTTTTTTTTTAACTTTGTTGATAGCGTTCATAATAAGAGGAAACACTAGTCATACTGTTTAACATATTTAGCAATGATAGCTTCAGAAAAAGTAACAGGGGATATCAATACAAAACGTTATTTTATTAGAGTTCCATGATTAATACCGTGTAGACTCAAAAGTTAAAATGATTTATTTACAAAATAATATTCATTGACAATCTGAGATAAAACGTGTTTATTTCAGGTCTTGTATAATCTGCAACCATGCATAGATCTGTGTGATTTCTATGTTTAAATATAATTTTTCTTTATTTCAGAGAGAAAATAAGCTGTTTTCCATATAAAGGTGACTGAATGTAAATTACAAGTACTGACATGATGTTTTCCAATTTGAAAACTGTATCAAAGTCTATATCTAGGACAAATAAAATTATTATTATCAAAGTTTCCAATTTCATTGGTATACTTTATTTTAAGCACTTCAAATTTTTTGGGGATATTACAGCTATCTTTGGATCTTAATTCAATAGCAAAGTTTCATTACATGTTTCTTTAAGACATGGTTTGTTTTGTTGAAAAATATGCTATACAAAAAAACAGTATTGTAAAAACCTTCATAACCTTTTACCAAAGAATCTTCATAATTTTATATAAAATAAGCATAAACAACATTCTCCCAGTTATTTTCTAATAATTAAAATCTGAAACTGCATTGGATTTTGATATGCCATGTCTCTGAATGCAAATTTTCCTTACTTAAATTGATTTTTCAACATATCAAATAATTTTTTTCACTCTTATTGTTTGATTTTTTTAACAAAGACTTTCATTTGATTTTATCGCTTTAGACCCCGAGTTTTTTGAGTGGGCTGGCTTGTTATTCCTATGAAACTCCATTCCATATTATACCACCTGACTTCATCGTCGATTGTCTGGAAAATTATAATAGATTATTTATCTTCTTTTTCAACCTTTCATACAAAGACTTTCAGTAACTTAAAACTTCCAACATTCTAGGCATCTGACATTAGAACTATCAAGGAATTTCTTTTTTGTGTACATTATGTATATATACCCCCTCAATTTGATAAATTAGTACTTTGTTCCCATTGAGCGTTCGTGTTTTTTTTATCTTATTTTTGAAGTGAATCGAAGTAAAATTATTAATCTGTTATTTGCATTCAGAGAAATTCTTCAGTTTGTGTTTTTTTCATGTGTATTCAATTTTGAAAATTGTACCGGAAGTATTTGAATGTATATTTCCGTGATTTTTTTGTTATATACGAAATAAATATTTTCATTTTAAATTGGCATTTCTTCTTGCGTAGGACGTTTTCAAAAAATCCTTCATTGTACATCGCAAACAACAGTGCATGTTGAGGAAATTCATCTGGACAGTATTATTGCATTTTAGGTAACGGCAATTACAGTGTTGGAAACAGTGATACTATTTTTGAAAAATATCATACGCATATATAAGTACAATAGTTTAATCTGTGTCACACACACACAATTGCGCCTACTCTATTATAGTCATATTATAATTTGTATGTCTTGATGATGTAGATTGTAGGTCAGTAAATACCTTATCTAATCTTATACATCAGGTTTGTTTTAGAAACACGGATTGTGAGGTTTGGTAATAAACAGTGTAAACGAAAACGAAAAATCCTGAAAGGACACCAAAATATAAAACAACACACTAAAGAATCCGTGGAAATAAAAGATGAAAAAAAGTATGATATTAAAGAACCTGGTTCACTTGTCGCAAAATTTGGCCCCGTGTCAAAATTAATAATATTCCTCTAAGTTCTTCTAAAGAGTGTGTATTTTCATGAAATTATCAATATATACCTGTACAGAGCTTAATTTATGTTTTATATAGCTGTAAAGGTAGCATTGTTTACGTTAACGTTGCGATATTTTGACGTTGATTTATGCGACATCATGAACAAGAATGGGATATAATATTTCAAAATATATCCAGCTAACATGCATTTTTCATTATATAGGTTCATTAAATTTCTCTCACAAACGTAAAATGCAATTCATTGTTCTGCATGTGATAGTATACCATACTTACTAATTTATTTTTCATTATTAATGACAAATATTTGAATCAATTGGTATGTTTGAAATCTTTTTTAAATCATATTTATTAGAGAAAATAGTTGTTTATTGGTGGGTTTTCATATGTTAGTGGACTGATGCCATGAGATTCATGCCGCTAAAAATATTTAAAAGAGCTTGAAACAAAAAGGTACATGCAGGAAGTGTTAAAAAAAATCACCATCATACTTTAAACAGTTTACTATTTTATCGTTAGTTTGATGACCCTACTCAGTTTGTGGCCTTTTTTTGATGACGTCATTGCTTCTATATCTTTCGGTCCTCTCCTCATTGCACTTTTTAAAAGATATATCGTCGTATTATTAAATACTGATTGAAACCAATTTCGCGTCTATGACTTTATCATGAAAAGTTGACTTAATAAAATATCGAAGATGGAACTACGCCTAAGGAGAAAGATCCTCATTCAATTTTGTTGCTCGTTGAATTACAATTTCTTATGTTGCGAGTAAAACTTTTCAACGTAAGTGAATTTGAAGTTTGGACATCCGGACTGCGAATCAGCACAAAATTATCCTCTACCATAATCATTTGTTCTCCCGAGAAAAAAAGTGCTATCTGGACTTATTTTGTCCATCTCTATTCGGTGGCCTATTCTACATGTATGTGATTATATAACACGAAGCACCACCATCCCATTTCCAGGGTTTTTTGTAATTACATTTAAGATATTTTTACTCTCTGCCAATAAGGTTTCGGTCAGATCTCAAAGAACTGAGATATTGTAAATTTTACGACACATCAGTAAATGAAATTGATTATCAGATGACAAATGCTCACATTTAAAAATGTGTTTCCCCTACTATTATAAAAATAAGTCGTTATTTGAGATGTATTGCTTGGTTATACCAATGCTTATTGAAACATTTTTATAAGATTTATTCAAAGATGTGAGCCGTACTTATAGTTAAGAATTGGAAAGAAAAGAATGGTGTTGTTTTAGGTTTAAGAATTTGTTCCTGTACAAATCTGTACGAAAAAGGTCTAACATATTTGATGTTTTACTAAGTGGACATAAAAATCGATGTTGGCAGGCTGAGTGAGATGTTGGACCTGTCGATGAAATGTTAGACCGCTTAAGTCACATGATGGGCGGACCTTAATCTCATATGCTTTTGTTGGTGATAACAGTGATGGATATGAAGTTAACATCACGGAACGCAGCAGGGGCGTTACTTACATGTATAACCCTACTTATAGTATAGGAAATGGTAATTGAAAGCCTGGTTGGCCTCCGAACTTTAAGTAATGAACCGAAAATGTAGTATTAAAATCGGTACTGAGAGTAGTTGGCACAAAGAAAAGTTTATCTACCCCCCCCCCCCCCCCCCCCCCCCCCCCGCACTTTCTAAAACGATGCTACGGGCCTGCACAGTACAAGATACATGCATGTAAAAATAAATAAAACAATAAAAGGTATTAAAAAAAATATTTCTTGACTGTGTCCTCGGGCAAAATGAGTTTTGTCGACCCTCAACCCAAGTTTGGTTTGAAGGTCGACAAAATGCATGTTGCTCTCGAACTCGGTCAATAAATGTATATTAATATTTCTCGTATATGTATACAGTAGTTTATCGTTTCAATTCAGCGCATAAGTTTTAAAGACGGTCGTAATAACCGAACTTTGTAAACGACTAAAAGGGTTATGATTGAAGTTGTTATAGAAAATGATTTAATGTGCATGTAGCTGAGGATCTGTGCTCGCTGGTCTGAAAAAAAAAATAGAATGGACCACGTCACCATAAAATAACTTGTCCGTTCTGCAGTTAGTGTGCATGTCGGTGTGGATGGCCGGCTTTTGGTTTTCTTGCTTTTCTTATTTTATTTTTAAAAACAATATTCCAACAGAGAATTCGAAGTAAATTCATGTTATCATGAAACACAATTGTAGAGGTATTGTTCTGATACATGCAGAAATATTACCAGAATCTACGTGATACGCGTATTGAACAGACCGAATTTAACCTTTACATTTAACAATGCCAAGGTTTTGTGTTATCGTTCCTCTTCGTACACTGTACAAGTACCACACGGTTTATTCATTATTAAAAAGCATGTCGATTCTCGGAAAAGTAAACAGGGGTTATATTCCTATGTTAAACTTTGGTCGGCCATTGTGGCCCCACCCTAGCTCCGGGGGTCATGATTTGTATAAACTTGAATCTACACTACCTAAGGATGAATCCACATGAGTTTTATCTTTCATGGCCCAGTGGTTCTTGAGAAGAAGATTTTTTGAGATTTTTCCTATATATTCCTATGTAAAATTTTGGTCGGCCATTTTGGCCCAATCGTAGCCCCTTGGGTCAAAATTTGAATCTACACTACCTGAGGATGATTCCACATGAGTTTCATCTTTCCTGGCCCAGTGGTTCTTGAGAAGAAGATTTTTAAAGATTTTTCCTATATATTCCTATGTAAAACTTTGGTCGGCCATTTTGGCCCCACCCTAGCCCTGGGGGTCATGATTTGAACAAACTTGAATCTACAATAGCCGAGGATGATTCCACATGAGTTTCATCTTTCTTGGCCCAGTGGTTCTTGGGAAGAAGATCTTATTAAAAATGCCATTAAATTTTCACTAATTCATAATTAAAATTATCTCACCTTGGAAGAGGGCGTGGTCCTTCATTTGAACAAACTTGAATCCCCTTAACCTAAGGATACTTTGTGCGAAGTTTGGTTGAAATTGGCCCAGTGGTTCTTGAGAAGAAGTCGAAAATGTGAAAAGTTAACGACGACGACAACGCCGACAACGACGACGACAGACAATTGACAAATTTTGATCAGAAAAGCTCACTTGAGCCTTCGGCTCAGGTGAGCCAAAAAGCAAAATCCTTAACAGAGAAAAGTTCAAGCTTTGGAAAGATACTGTACATGTACATAAATTGGCATTTTCAAAATTTAGCGCAATAACCCGGTAATGGATATGGAGTTGTTGGCATAATTGTGACAAAGGAAATTGGTATTAATCCGGGACAATGATCAAAACGCCTCCGGACAGATTAATTATAAATTGAACAGGTGTCAAGGACTTCAGAGTTAAAGACTTGAGTAAACATTTATCTCTGGACGATACAAATAATTGCTTAATTGATTGATAAATAACTATATTGTAAATATTATGTAATTGTATGTAAATTGCTGTTTTGTACATTTTATGCAGTTATCGGTTGGCCTTCGCCAAGACAGCCACGCTGGACAGCGCTCTCGTCCGCTATATGGCGGAGCCTGTTCCTTTTGTTAATAAATCTGTTAAAGCTGCATATTGGAGTTCCGTCTTATACATCAGAACAGTAAAGGCACAATTTAGACGGTTATATTTGGGGAGAACCCGGTCTTTCCCGCCCTCTCATTGCCAGCAAGTGCCTACCAAGTGACGCTAATTCCCCAAAATCAGCGTAATGGAGGTTCCCCGACCGGATAAATTTTGTGCGCACACCATCGCAGATGCAGATCTTTGGCTACAAATGTTCAAGCTGTATGGATCATTTCGACAATGGACAGATGTAGAGATCTTAAGAGCTTTCCCATTGTTTTTAGAACACTCGGCCATTGTGTGGTATATGGGACTTAACACGGAAGTTAAGAGTAATTGTAAACATCTATTCAGTGCCTTCTTAGATCGTTACGGACCAAATTATTTTGACAAAAGTGATGCTATACAAAATTATTTCCACGCAAAACAGAAGCAGAATGAGTCCGTATCATCGTATCTAGCTAGACTTGAAAGATACGCGTTATGGGCCAGAGAAGGAGCAAACAGATGCCTGAGCGCCGCTCTCACAAATGGACTGCGACCAGAACTAAGGCAGGATTTTTATCTACAGTACCACATGTACCAGGATCAGAACAAACCAGATGCAGTGAAAGCAGCCCGACATTCTGAGGGAATTCGCCGCTTCCGAGATGACATCGAGCGGGAGGAAAAAGAAGAGATAGAAAAAGCTGTCATAAACGCTTGTGCGAATGCAATAGACAAAAAACACCTCCCAAATTCATCCAAAGGTATGTGTGATCAAGATGAAAATAAATGGAGTAGCATTAACTTTGATTCTAAATTCCAAAATGTTCAGATGAAAACTAAACGTAACTCTGCTCAAAAAGGGCAAAATCAATATACTCAAAGTGTAGCAGCTGTGTCAGATGTTTCAAATTCAATCAAAAATGAACGAAAAATGAGTCAAAATGAACATTTGAAATTTGTACATGATTTCTTTAGGAAGTTTACAAAAGCATTTCATGTTCCAAATATCTCAAAGCAGAACAAAATTCCCCCTACATTATCTGTAGATTCAAGCAGCACTGATAAATGCAAGGTTAGTGTAAAAATTGGGGATCAGATTTTGCCCGCTTTGGTTGATAGTGGTGCTGGTATTTCTATTCTGCGGGAGTCCTTGTATAGAAGGTCATAATTGTCAAAGCAATTTAAGATTACCAAACCACAGTTTTACATGGTCAGAGGTGTCAGTGGTTCAGTCATGAGAGTAACAGGGGCAGTGTCTCTACCAATTCGCATAGGAAATCTAGACATGGTGCAAGAATTTCACTTAATTGAAGATTTAGGCATGTCAATTATTCTCGGACGAGATTTTCTGAGAGCGCAAAAAGCTAACTTAGACTTTGCTAACCAGACTATAGTATTGCAGGGTGGTATGACAGAGGTCCAACTCTCGGACACTCAGTCTAACGCGGATGCCTTAAGCTTAGTCAAAGTCATAGCTAAGGTTACTTTGGTCCCAAGGTCACGCACAGTTATACCTGTTAAAATTAAAGATATCCCAGAAGGTCACGTGACAGGTGTTAAAGAACCTAAAGCTAGCCTAATTGGACACAACAATGTCATGGCCGCTAGGTGTCTGGTACAATCTCAGTGAAAACGTGCTTGTATTGAGCTGCTTAATCCAACAAATGCAAATGTTGTTTTACCAAAGAATTGTGTTGTTGGTAATTTCTCAAGAGTTGACAATAAAATGGTGTTATGTGAACTTCACGACTTTGCTGTTGACATAGCAGTCGCGTCAAATACAAATGAAGACAATAGTCTATACTTTCAAAAGTTTGCACGCGAGCTATGCGTAGATGTAAATAATTTTGACCTCTCTGCAGAACAGAAGAGTCAGTTATTGACAATGATAGGACAAAACAGGGACGCTTTTGATAAAGAGGTTTCAGAATTAGGTTGTTGCAATATCTATAAACACCAAATAGAAACCGGTTATGCAAAGCCCATAAAACAATATCCCTACCGCGGAAAATCCTAAAGTTAAAGAAGAAATTTCAAGACAAATTGACGAAATGGAACAAAACAGCTACATTGAACAGTCTATTTCACCGTGGCAGAGTCCTGTCGTTATGGTGCCTAAAAAGAATGGTCAGCTGCGGTTTGCTGTAGACTACCGGAAGTTAAATGCCGTTACCCGTTCTATTACTTGTCAGTTACCGCGCTTGGACGATGTCTTAGACACTTTGGGTGAAAGCAAAGCTCAGATTTTCAGCGTTCTAGATATGAGGCAAGGCTTTTGGCAGATAGAGTTAGATGAAAACTCAAAACAAAAAGCGGCGTTTGTAACGCACAGAGGCGTTCATCAGTTTACGCGACTTCTGTTCGGACTAGCAAATAGTCCTGGTACGTTTTCAATTGTCATGAATAAGGTTTTCTCGCGATTTAAACTGGAAATGCGCTCTTGTCTATGTTGACGATATTCTCATATTTAGCCGCACAGTTTCCGAACATTTACTTCATCTGTCGTCTCTTTTTAACAAACTTCGAGAAGTGGGATGTCAAAGATCGCGAATGTTTAGCACTCGTCGAGGCAATCAAACAGTATCATGTGTATCTTGCAAATACAGATCATATTGCTTTGCAGTATTTGCACAAAATCAAAGAGAGTACAGGTCGCTTGGCGAGATTGTCGATATTTCTTCAATCTTACAATTTTGAAATTCATTATCTTCCAGGCAAGGTCAATCTAAATGCAGATGCGCTCAGTCGGCGAGTTTATAATGCTGAGCCAGTTCCGGTAGAAGCCGTTCATTCAAAAGACACGCCTCCAGAAGTAGGTTCAGTTGAACCTGACATTCTAGACGAAGAACCCGGTGTTTTAGCAGCACTGTTTGATGCTGAGAAACGGTACGTGGACTTAGATCCAGTTCAAAATTTGCTACAAACCACTACTTTAAGCGGCGAGCAAATCCGGAATGCTCAAAGTGAAGATGTTTCTTTGCTTCCCTTGATACAATACCTTGAGAACGAAATATTGCCCGATGACAAGCAGGCTGCAGATCACTTACTGAAAGAATCTAATCACTATATTATGGATGATAGAATACTGTTTCATTTGTATCATCCAAGAGGGAAAGGTCACTTATCCGAGCGTGTAATAAAACAGCTCGTCGTCCCTAGAAGTTTAAGAGACGACATCTTAAGGTCTTACCATGACTCCCTTATGTCAGGTCATCCCGGTCATGAGCGAACATACAACACTATTCGCCTCAAATACTTTTGGAAGCGCATGTGGGAAGATATTAAAACTTATGTACAGACTTGTTTAGATTGTCAAACAGCTAAAAACAATCCACACGCGCGAAAAGCCCCACTTCACTCGCTTCCTGCCGAAGGTATTTTCTCGCGAATGCATATGGACATTCTATGTAACTTGCCCAAAACGACTGAAAGGTACAACCAAATTCTACTCGTCGTTTGCTCTTATAGCAAATGGTGTGAAGCATTTCCCCTTAAATCTGGATCGGCTTCTGAAATCGCGCGCATTTTGTATGACAATATCATTCGTCGCTACGGTGTGCCGCGCTCCTTTGTAAGCGATAGGGGACAAAACTTCATGTCAAAAATTATCAAAGAATTGTGTGATATATTTCAAATTACAAAAATGCAAACAAGTAGTTACCATCCTGAGTCAAATGCTGCCACAGAACGCATGAATTCTACAATCGCGCAAACTCTCAGAATTTACTGTGATAAAAATCAAACAAACTGGGCAAAAATCCTTCCTAGCGTTATGATGTTCTACAGGACAACTGTAGCTACTCAGTCAACGGGATATTCGCCGTATTATCTGGTATTCGGTAGAGAGGCTAGGATGCCTATAGATGTTATGTTAAGGACAGATGCAATTCAGAGGGGTTGGTCGAAATGCCGAACAAGAATTTCAGTCTATCTGTCAAGACCTTTCTATTGCTCGTGAAATTGCGTCCAAAAATATCCAAAACGCAAAAAATAAATACAAAGAACAATTCGATAAGACTACGAAAGAGCCTGCTTTTCAAATCAACGATCGTGTTTGGCTCTATTGCAAGCGCACAACTCCTGGTCTCTCGCCAAAACTCACCAAAAAGTGGGTTGGACCTTATTATATTTGTGACGATTTCGGCAACTACGCATATCGTTTAAGACGCTGCTCAGACCATAAAATTCTACGGGCATCAGTCCATGCTAATCGTCTGAAAGCCTATCACGATCCAGCCACCCGCCCGACCAATCCTCCTGACAACGTAGACGAACGTCAAAATCTCAATCCCGAGAAAATCGACGAGGTTCCTGATCAGCCGAATACACAAAATGACAATCCAACTGCCCACAGACAAAACGACGGACAAGCTCCAGTTGTCCAGCAAAACGTACAAACTCCGTCAAATCAAACGCAACAAAACGATTTTTATGACATAGAAAAGATCATGAAATGTAAAGGCCATTGTAGATCATTGCGTTACTTGATTAAATGGAAAGGCTAAAATGAAAAAACATGGGAACCTCGTGAAAACTTACCACATGAGAGTTTGCGACAATTTCATTCAACGCGTACCTTGAACAATCGACGTAGGAAACGCAGGCTCAGATCGTAAATGAAAATCATAATTGCAATTACATGTTAATTTTAATTTTCTTTTAGATCCAGTGTTTGTTACTAGTTGGAGTGACCACTCACTTTTAGCATTCACTTTGATCTGTAAGAGACTGGTCATCTTCTACAGTTCATTTCAAATTCTGTTGTCTTATATTGTTACCAGATAATTCATTGATTTTCATTTAGGTATCTGAGTTTAAAAATAATCAGTATAAAAATATTTTACAATAGATACGAAAGTTAGCTAGTATAAACGTTGAAATCTGAAATAATTTACTGCTTAATCCTTCGATAAAACTCGTGCGCTTTGACTGAACGTTTAATTTTTTTTTTTTAAAATGCAATAAATTAGACAATTCACCATTTTAGCAGTTGCTTTGTTAGGTACTTTTGCAGTTGATTGGATTCTGTAGCTCAATTTAAGGGTGCTTTATCGTGCAGAAATATATATTTCTTCCTTCGAACATGTTGCCCTATTTTCAAGAACATTTATTGGCTAGTCAAGAAAGGTGTGGTTTAGATTTGATTCCTGTTTATAATCCTATACCCTGCATTTAGTGTGCTGTCTATGTTTCATAAATATAATTAAATATACACCAATAAAATTATGCTGAAAAAAAAACTATAGTATTACGGCCTCTCTGTATTAGCAAAAAGGGTACTTCAATTATAAGTTTGTTAAATTATTTTTTTATATATAATTCTGACACAGTGTTGCACAAATTTTGGCATGCTATTATTTTATATTGTTAAATGATCACAGCTACTCCATTTGTCCTGATAGGTCACACATTCCTTACCGCACTGATGCTGATTACATATTTGTGACTTCATATTCTACCCGTGTGTTTATTGTGTATAAAGTTATGTTTTAGCAGAAATGAGGACATTTCTTAGCCGGAGGAGGACCAAATGTGACAAAGAAAATTGGTATTAATCCGGGACAATGATCAAAACGCCTCCGGACAGATTAGTTATAAATTGAACAGGTGTCAAGGACTTCAGAGTTAAAAACTTGAGTAAACATTTATCTCTGGACGATACAAATAATTGCTTAATTGATTGATAAATAACTCTATTGTAAATATTATGTAATTGTATGTAAATTGCTGTTTTGTACATTTTATGCAGTTATCGGTTGGCCTTCGCCAAGACAGCCACGCTGGACAGCGCTCTCGTCGACTGTAGCCTGCTAAAGCTGAATATTGGAGTTCCGTCTTATACATCAGAGCAGTAAAGGCACAATTTAGACGGTTATATAATTATGGATTAGCGCTACAAATATTTGTGTCGTTTATTCTATTTATAAATTAATTCTTGGTGGTATTCATGAATAAGCATATCATCGTCTGCGCAAAAGCAGCTAAAATATGAGGCCTGTTTTTTAAGTACACATACAGTAAATTCCCTTCAATGTCAATTTTTGTATAAAAAATATTAATATGTTAAGTCTGTGCATTCTTTCATTTCACAAATTAATTTTTCTTGCCATGGATTGTTTGAGTACATCAGCTTCTTTTCTCTTTCAGTTTTGGGTGGAATTCTTTCAAATAAGAATGAGTAACAATTTGTATAGCGTAAATAGCATTATCATGAGTGTACTTGTTTTTTTGGTAAATTAAACTGTCTTTAAATATTTTTAATTTATAAATAAAATTGTTCTACTTTTCAAATTAAAATGGAATCCTTAGTATTCCTTACTATTGTAATTGTAAGTTTGTGAAAATCCTGAAGATACAGCATACAAGATTATTGTATTTCTTCTATTAGAGAATTTTCCAAGCATGAGCATAACTGGTCTATGTGTGTATAGGCTGAATGTTGCCCCATATTTCCAGCAGAACATATTCTATGTGAATGTATAGGACTGTCAAACATCTCAACACTTTGTCTTAGGTTGTAATATACCTATTGATAATAAAAGAAAATACACTTTTTAAAGAATTAAAATTGGAAGCATTGGAGTACAGCTTAGGTATTATTAATGAGTACTTTCTATTATTAAAAAAAATACAAATGCAATTACATACCAGTTCTTTTTTCCCCGGCAGCACTGACAATAGGATGGATGCCATTTCATGGATTGGATGGGGAAAAAAAGAATTTTTATGTTACATGTACCATTCAGCCATAATAAAGCTCCCTGTAAGCTTTGACATCTTATTTTTCCTGCTGATCTCCAAAATAACATGAAATGATAAAAAAATGTTCTTAAATACTCAAAAAATAACCCAATTTACTCAGTATAGGGTTTTATTTAAAAAAATGGGGAGTACTTATATAGGCCATGCCTGATGTCCAATCCAATTATGTGATCTTACTTACATAATAAATTGTTGATTAAATTAAATTATTTAGAAACAAATATACAGTCAGCTTGTAAATGCGGTCTATCCATAGTCCTGATAATAATTTTTTTTCAAAGGACTGTAAAATGATATGTTTTTTTGTATTTAGTTGTACAATAACAGCTACTACATGTATATATTCCTTTTATTCATTTTTACATGCAGCAAGTTTTATTTAATTTCTGAGTATATCTTTCCGACTTAATGAAATTATAAATGTAAACTAAGTTGCTGAGGGTCACATTATAGAAACACAAATACCGCTACTGTACAAAATGGACCTAGCAAATTATAACTTTAAAATATATGTACTCATTTTTACCTTATTATAACAAAGGTGTTATGCTATAAGTATACATGTAGCTACTGACTATGAAAAAATATGTACAGAACAAATAAATTTCAAATTACTCAAATACACTCTAAAGTATAAGGACATATATTGAATCTATGTTTGTTGTCTAATGTCCCTCTTTAGAATTTTTTACTCATACGGAGACACCATCTTTTGCTGATGGCGGACTGCAAATATACCTCAGCACTATGGGCCATTGATCATTGATGGATATTTTTTGTGCCAACACTGCAAAACAGGACCACAGTTTATACGGTCTCATCTGTAGGACAGACCCAAGGATCATGAAACAAACTCAGACTTAAGTCAAATTTTCAATCTCTAGTAAAATGTTTATTAATTCTCAACTTAATCTCTAAATTGGCAGTTACCAGCAAATAGGTGATGCAATATTTATCAGTATTTTTTATTTCAACTGTTTGACTTTTACAACACTTCAGCACAGCATAAAAAATTCTTCTTTAGCTTAAGATGTTTCCTGATCCCGGGGCGTCTCTACGTAACGCAGTAGATTTGAATCTGCGAAATTAGGTTCAGCTTTTAGCTTTGGCGACTGTAGACAGGGCAGACACTCTAACCAATGCGAAATGTGGGCGACTTAGATCAAAATAAAAGTACCAGTCTCAATTTTTTTTAAATCAAAAAAAACAAACAGAATGAGGCTGATAAGAAATCAGCTATCCTTACCCAATATCAATGAATGGCCATTTAATGTATATCTGTGTAGGATCTGGAGAGTCATTTGGTGAGGTTTGAAATGTGTCAAATGTTTTTGTTTGTTTCAGTTTTGGTTATTATTATTTCTTTTTTTTGTAATCTGTTCAAATAAAATGAATGTTTTGTTTGTATTTGCCTTGCAATGAATATTACGTTGCACTTAATTACCATTGATGATCATTCGGAACGTCTTTTAAACAACAAAAACGAAATGCAATAGTATGTAACCAGTGTAGAACTACATAACCTAGCTGTGTTATGATTGTGATGTCATATGTAAAAAAGGAATAAATAACAACATATAGCCATAAGCATTCATATCATATACTAATTCCATTTGAATCTAGTTTTTGTGTAAATGGTATAGATGATAAAGCATCTGACAATCTACAAAAATGTCGATTGTAAACTTAATGCTTTGTCGTTGTTCTATCTTCGTCATATAGGCATTTTACACTCGATAATTCTTAGAAAGTTTCAATAAATGTATATTATTTACAAACAATATTTACCCACGATTCGGATAAATCTTCTTCCCGGTTGTGACAGCTCGATTTAAGATCGATTCAGCACCATCCGTTTAGCTTCAGGTTCGAGAACACGTCCATTTGTTTACATTGTTACATGTACAAGCGCCGCGGTGATTAAAGAGTTTATGTAACCAGCTCTAGTAGAACAGCGACACCTGACGTCATAAATATGACGAATGAGTCCTATTCAATATTTTATGCTAACAAGGACCACACTGCTAAATGTATCTGACAATACAATTGCATAGAAAGTACATTATAGATATATACACTTCAAAACAATACCCAATATTTTACGAATGTTATATATCATGATGTTCTGTTTATGCAAAGGACTGGGTCCAGTCTGACGTTACGGTCAAAGTTAAATAGTTACTTCGAAGTAAAATTTGTGTGCCCTCCGGCCAAGACGTCGACCTTAAAAACTGAAGACCTGTGTCTCGGTCGGCCTTGGTAGCATATTTAGGACTCTAAATGCTCTATGGCCCTGGGTGCCAAATTAAAGCCATTTTCCGATATTTATTGCCTTATTCATATGAAGGAAGATTTTTCGAACGCGACGTAGAACAACTCATAGTCATTCAATCCACTTTTGAAAGTGTCTTCTTCATACCATTAGAGTGTCTGCTGTAGAGTCGCGAAGGATGGAGTTGATCCTTACTTCGCGGGTTCGAATCCCACTGTTAAACGCGGGGACAGGTCTTTCGGATGAGACCGTATAAACAGCTTTCCAACGCCATATGAATGAAAATTTTTCGAGAAGAATGTTGAAGAATATACAATCAATCTATGTACATGTACCGTTATATTTTTTTTCTAACTATTTGCAAAAATTATGTAAATGCATGTATATGATATAGGTTTCCAATTTCTTCAATGAATATTTTGTTTTGGTGTCATTTTAACTACATATATGCGGCATCTCTTCGAAATGTAAATGTCTTGATTTCTTGATCATTCTGCCGGCATGCCGGATAGGGAATCCTGATATGCATATTAATCTCGTGCATCTGTCTTGGTGTTCAACGTCAATTGGCGGGGACGTTAGAAATTCACATGGGATGCATCGTGTAATTTCAATCTATTAGTCTACGTTTTAGAAATCTAAATTTAAAATTTTATATGACAATGAAATGGAAATATAAGAAACCACTGTCCATTTAAAAGAGTATTCCAAAAACATCAACGATAGTTGGAAATCTGGGACAAGGATGTCCTGCTATACTAAACTAACTAAGCAGTGATTCCTTAAATATATCCAACCAACAGCTTTTAAAGATTATAAAGAGAAATGCATATTTTCTGATGAAATGATAACCCAGCTAGATGCTCTGCAGGCTGAATGGATCACTTTGATACCCTTGCCATCGTCTGAATTGCTCATTTTTCAAGAATAGTTTAACTAATTCTTTGCTCTGTCCGTTATTGGTTCCTTTGCAGGATCATATTATGGTAGCCTAAGGTCCCCTGTATCCCGATTGTTCACAAAGTATTGCGATACTTTTTGTGAAAACTTAAAACATTAACTTGAAATTTGCATACCTGGCTTCAGCGCTTACTACCCATTGATTGTATTTTGATATATTTAGAAATATACTTTCTCTCTCCGATGGGGACATCTTAATTTGTGAAACTTTAGATGGTTAGTAGGCAGAAATATTTTGAGCTATCATTGAATTAATATGGACCAGGCACTTACTGTCAAGTTCAAAACTGCGTTGTATATCTACATTTTCATTCCTCTTATCCCTCTCAGGACAATCAAGTTTGGTATAGTACATGTATCATAGCAAACCATTATCTAACATCTGAGACAGTTTTAATTAAGTTAGCAATAGAAAAGACTAGGTAAAGGTCCCAAAACTGTCCAATCTATGAGAGAATTCTCGTCCTTTTGGGTTCTTTTTCAAACATCATAGAAAATTATCAGACATTCTTTTATAAAATTAAGACCATTTGAACTATAGATCATTAACCTTGTCAAATTATTTATTGGTAAATTTATGTATGTCCCTTTTGTTTGTTTTTATATGGGACAAAAATCAAAAAGGAGAACGAATTTATTTTCTTAATTTTAGTGAGAATTATTTTAGAATTGTAAAAAGGATTTTTTTTAAACTGTACAAACGGCTTGAAAATTCTTCAAATGAAGTTTTAACTCGACTAAGAATTTCAAATGAAAATGAACAAACAAAGCGAAAAGAACTTGATTTTACAATTAAATATCTTAGGCCTAGGCTAATTGTTAAATTTGATTCCTTTATTATGAAAATGTTTTGAATTTTAAATTCTACAAATGATAATTCTAAATATCTCAAACGATTATTTATGAATTATAAATTGAAATTCTCAATTTATAAAGAATACAAACAAAAATAAAATTGTACAAAGGAATTGTTTAGATGTACAATTTTTTTTTTTCAAATTGAACGGTGTACAATTTTTTTTTATCCTTTCTGTTTAGAATCGTAAAAAAAAATTAAATTAAAAAATGATTCTACATAGATTGTACAAACTACTTAATTATTCTAAGATGTACAGTTTTCTTAAATATGAATTTTTTATTGTAACTGAATTGATAAATCATAAAAATGATTAAAAAAACCTTTGAACAAAGGATTGTTTGGCGCTAATGCGCTGTCGTACAAATATAGGTGTAAAATCCAACGATAAGGTCACTGGAGGCAATCATGGCTTGTTAAAAAACTTAAGAATACACAGAATTTTGCAGAATTCAGAACAGAAGAACAGACGGAATAGAGTATACGTGGGTTGTTGAAATGTAGAAGTAACAGTAAAATAATGTAAGTAAATGATCTATGCAACATTTTTATGTGTTTTAATTTACTTTCGTTTTGAACAAATATTGACTTTAACGCACCAAGACACTCAGACTGTTCATTGTTTGTATATTTCAACAATTTGACCTCATTTAACTGTGCAGTGTCCGTATAAATTAAATTACAAATAAATTGAAAAAGCAATGCTTACTCTCCAATTTCCATTGCTAGTAAAGTACGTCGAAGCAAGTTATTGTTTTTTATCATTAGATACACGATTTGATTGTTATCATCGCAGTCGAGGCAATTCATAAGTTAATTGAAGGCTACCAACAAAGGAAACACCATAGCGCTCTTCTGTATTATTTTTCATGGGAGAATTTTGAAACCCCAGAAAAATGTGTTGAAAAAAATTTAATCTCCGTATCAGATATTGTGATTCAAAACTTACATGTATCTATGATATCTCAGGTGGATAAATTTTAAATGATCTTGAATCTAAACATCATTTAAATGCTTTAAAATCAATTTGTTTGACAAACCCTTTTGTTTTAAAGATGCACATTCTTTTAAATATATTTTTCTTTTTTCGCCGATATATGGCTGAAATATTGCCAATTCTGCGTAAAACATTAATCAACCAATCATATTTTTCTTTTACATGCCTTTCGTAGAGAAAGGTTTCCGAATTTAGTTTCATGCTATAACCCCATGGTCAATAATTAAAAAGAATCCATATAAGTAGTGAGTTTTAAAATATCAATATATAATCGAGTATTGCCATGGTCACCTTGAAAAAAAAACTCTATATATAAATACAATTTAAACGATATTCCCGTTCAAAAGTTCCAGCCTAACTTTTCGTTCTAATCGATCTTTGAATAACTTCTGAGCCTAATTGGAAATAAACAATTATTTATTAATTAAAGCCCCGCAAATTTTACAAACAAGATTTTTTAAAAGAAATGTCTTCGTTTATTTCCATACAAGGAAAGACGCCTATTAAAAAATACCTCAAATTTCTCGGGGGTAAAAAATGTAAAACGGCGAGAGACAGATACATGTAACAGACAAAACCTTATTTGAACTTATTGTTCAGGTCTCAGGATCATGAAAAAGACTTATAGACTTAAGTCAAGTTTTAAATCGCCTGTAAAATATTTATTATAATTATTGAACGAACCTCTAATTCTGCAGATAACAAAACTATTGTAGAGCTATAATATTTTAATTTTGGTCGGCATGATCAAGTCTAGTGGCCATAAAAACAAACTTCAGTTAATTAAAATATTTTTTCCTTATTTAAGAATTAAATATTATGCACACTTATTCTATTCTAGCACTTTCAATTTTAGAAGTTTATGACGTCATGTTTAAAAAAAATTTGTTAGATCTTTTTTTTAAATAACGATTATTCAGAGACAAATTATTAAAATAAAAGTTAAACAAAACAAACAGTAGGAAGATATGGGATCAAAGCATATGAAATAAAACAGTATTTGCATGTGGTTACTTTAAAACACCTTCATCATTCAAATGCCTTATTTGATATTTTAATTGTTGTATTAATTCATTTCAGGAGAATGGCACAGGTAAATTTCTCAGACTTTGGTTATACTGTGGACTCCTGTCCCGGTAATAAGACGGAGTACACAACCTCGGCCACAAGACTGGGATGTGGTGTGGATGAGAATGGGCGGAGTCAGTACGTCTGTGTTCCTAATAACGAGAGGTCAAGTCTGGTAGAGTTCTGTTATAGGTCAACAGTTCCATTTTATGAAAAAGGTATGTATTTATCTTGCGCATATATTACTTCAAAATTGCAATAATCTAAATTTGCATTCCAGTCACTGTGGTTTTTCTGCAAACAGGAAATTGTATAGAGGTTTACGAAAGTGGAAATTTGGATCAAACCAGCTGTCTCCATTTCACAGATGGATGTCCTGATAGCCATTTCTTTCTCTCTGACCTGTACAAATGTGAGTTTAAACTTGATCAATATAAATAATGTAAAAAAGATAAAGAAATCGTTTCCATTTATAAGCAACAGCAACGAGACATTCACCTAAAGCTACACGTACAAGGTAGCTTCTGTGTAAGCAGATAATAATATTGTTTAGTATATCTAGGATAACAGTAGAATATTAGAGAGGAAAGAGAAGCAGATGGTCGCTTTAGTTATCATTTACAGCTTTATTCTTTGCAACATGATGAAGAAAATCTAAACAATGAAGTTAATGTTCGTGTCTATATTGCATAATATTTATATTCGCTGTATTTTTCTAGTAAGCCAACTGTGAAATTGAGAAATTCAGATATTTAGCATAATTGTGTTGCTTCCAAACATGTAAAATGTAAATATAAGGAATGTTTTTCAGTTTAGTGTGAACTACTGGTGTGTGAATCACACAGACTTGCACGTAGGCATATTTTTTCATGAAGGGCTAGCGGGCTTCATGAAATATGCCTACGTGACAAGTCTGTGTGATTCACACACCAATAACTCACACAAAACTAAAAAAAATTCCTTAAATATATCCTGCAGTTATCAATACTATATTATTTTGTAACTCCAATTCTATTTGCTAAAGTGTATATATGTTTCTTTATATCTGGTAAAATATAGACTAAGACAACTCCTAATTTTGATACAGTCCCAGCTTGTCAAGGAGTCAATCTTCAGGAACGATGTTTTTTTGCGGATCCTTCATGTCCTAACGTCACGTAAGGAGAGAGAGAGAGAGAGAGAGAGAGAGAGAGAGAGAGAGAGAGAGAGAGAGAGAGAGAGAGAGAGAGAGAGAGAGAGAGAGTTATGAACTGGGTATCTTTATGATAAGTTAAAGAATTAACACTTTGTTTAAATTTTGCATATACAAAATTAACGGGAACATTTCTTGTTTTCGTTAAAAGCTGTGCACAATAACATGCATCTTCTTGGTCAAAAAATGTCAAAAATTAGCTTTACGTTGGCCTTCAATCCTGAATGTCTCTCTTATAACCTGTATATTAGACGACGATTGTTAATCTGTTAGGTGAGCAAAAGGTATAGATTTGAGTCTCTTATGGGAACCAATATGTGGGACATGATTTGTCTTGCTTACACATTTTGAAACGCATTATTTCTCGTGCATTTTTGTTGGACTATAAAGCATAATTATCGAAATCTTTCCAAAGAAGTTTTTCTTTTAAGAAATAGGAAGAACAATCTGTTTCTATTGCTTCAGTGTAATACACTTAAGATTCTTTTGGGAAGGGATTCTAAAGGTTCATTCTCTATAAGGCCGTTTTTCGGCCTACAATGACTCCAAAATTTCAAAATAATTTTTTTCCTTTAAAAACTGTATGAATCATCGAATAAAAGATTAAATTTAATACCAAAACTTGTTTGGTCACTGACCCTGTAGTATTTTTTATGATATGAGTTCTCAAAGTGATGTACAGTCGCTCCGTATTAACATTAGCGCAATGGGAAAACATGAGAGGGTTGGTGTGTTTGACAACTCCTATACATGTCATAACCACCTTTAACCAACACCAAAATTTAAATATAAACTTTTTAAAGCTATAAAAAGTCACCAGAAATAAATGAACTTGGTAAAAGGTGGTTATGACATCTTAATAAAAACTTTACGCTTGTTTTTTAGTAATATTAAGAAAAAAGGTATCTACTCATTTTTGATGCTATCAACCTATGTAGATTTTTTTATCTTGTTAATTTTTATTTAGAGTGACATTTTTATGGTTACAATCAGATTTATAAGAAGCCATGAAATTTTTATCGGGAAAATATTGAGTTTTTATGTTAGAAATATTTAATCAAAGGCCTGAAAGGACTGGGGGACATCATATAAATCCTTGCTTTAGTTATGGTGATTAAATTGTCAATTAGGAGTGAGGTTATATGTATTTATGTACTTTTTATGCATTATATGACGCAAGTTTTATTGTTTATGTTCCCTCTAATATCTTTTAATATATTTTATCAAAAGTACATCCGTTTCTTCTTGATTTTTTGTGGTTGTACAAAGACGCTAAGTAAATTTATAGTATCTGTGTTATTTGTTTAAAAACGGTTACTGGCATGGAAAATATCTTTCATAATGGGGTTTCTCGTCCCAACCTGCCAGAGAGACGCTCATATTTTCTCCGTATGAGTGAGACAGGGTCGAAGTGATGTATGTTATCTGGATGTTGAGGTGAACTTCATCTGCAGATTTGGGGAGCCAACACGCATCTTTGGTAGCATTACAAGCTTCGAGAACTGCGACTCTGGCTTAGCAACCCAGAAGTCAGGGGAATCCTTCCTGGCTGGAAGTTGCAGAAACCTGCTTGATCGTAGACATACTGAAGCTCTCTAAATGGGTAGTGGAAGGAGCTGTTGAAAATCTTGCGGGTTTCTATGGAGTGCCGGTGAGCGGGAGGGACAGCGTCCTGGCTTTTATTGCCTCAGCTGTGCTGAGAACGCAATCCGGACCTGAATGGGGCAAATACCCTTTTTCATACTTATGGAATCCTGTAAACTTCAGCAATACCTCATCTGTTGCATTTGCAACCAACGACTACGTAGTTCTTCAGGTACGAGATATATAAAAGAGACTACCAACAAAGAACTCTATGATTATATCACATCAAAAGTAAATTATCAGGCAGATGAATCCGGATATTTACTTTGTAATAAATGCCGAATGGCATGTTACCACAAAAGACAGAACAAGAATGAAAGCGAAGAAAATGATACTGACGCGGAGGAAGGACAGGCTTCTTCATCCTTTGGTAGTCCAAAGGTTATCAAGTTAGAAGTCCCTCGTAGTATGTCTTCACATGCAAAGTGTCAATTTTGTAATAAACGAGAAAATCTCGTTATTATAAATGAAGACATGAGGACAATGTTTTTCATAGAAACTGGTACAATCATACCAGAAGGTACAAGGTGTTGCCAGAAACATTTGAGTGAGGGTGGGTTAAAAGAAGAATGCAAACAAATGCTCTCGAAGGTAACAGATCATACCATGTTCAACAGAACAGATCTAATGACTTTGCTGTACAATGTTCGCATGAATGTACTGAACAAGCCGAAGGGAATCGACTTTGATAACCCTCTTGGTCTATCAGACACCGACTATGTGCATTTCACAGGTCTCACTAAACAGCAATTTGACAATTTGGTAACATACCTTCCATCACTGAGAAACACATCAGTCAGATCAGCTAGAACATGTTTAGGGCTTCTGTTGACAAAACTGCGTACAGGGGTGTCCCTGAAAGTGATGAGCAGTATGTTCCAGATACCTAATGTACAGTACATATCAAAAGCAATCCACAGTGCAAGAGCTGTGCTAATGAAAGACTTTGTTCCTCAGTATCTGGGCACTCAGCATGTTCCTAGGGACGAATTTATAAGAGAACACACTAGTCCTTTCGTAAAGCAATTATTTGCAGATGGTGAAGATGTCGCAGCCCTTGTTGTAGATGGTACATACATTTACATAGAAAAAAGTTCAAACTACAGTTTCCAGCGCCGAACATATAGTGCTTACAAAAATCGACCGCTCCTGAAGCCAATGATGATAGTGGGTACAGATGGTTACATACTAGATGCTATTGGTCCTTACTTAGCAGATGGACGCAATAATGATGCTTCGAATTTAACCAGTATAATGAAGAATGATACCGAACGATTGAAATCTTGGCTTTCAGATGGAGATATATTCGTTCTGGACAGAGGATTTAGAGATTGCAGAGATTTATTACAACAAATGGGGTTCCGAACACAGATGCCGTGCTACTTAGAGAAAGGGAAAAAACAGCACTCTACTGTAGAGGCAAACGAGTCCAGAATGGTAACAAAGGTACGTTGGGTTGTTGAGTCAGTGAATGGAAGGGTGAAGCGATGGAAAGCTTTGGGTCAGGTGATGCCAAATATACAGATACAATTTGTCGGTGATTATGTACGCATTGTATGTGCATTGTGCAATAAGTACAGACCTTCGATGAGAAATTCTGAATTTGAGGACACTGAGCTGGCAATTCGAATGTCATTCCTATCAAAGACAACTAATGAATTACAAAAACGGGTGGAAAATGAAAAGCTTGCAGCTAAAAGAAGTGTATGGGAGACAGTTGATGGGTTTGATAAGGAGGATTTTCCTCGTCTTTCAGAGAATGATCTTAGAGATATCACCGTTGGAGTATATCAAATAAAGCAGGCAAAGGCTTATACAATAGAACATTTATCACCTGATGGGAAATATGAATTATTTGTACACAAACAAGAGGATGGTCTATTGAAGGCCAAGTTACAATCAAGACATAGTTCCTCGAAAACTTACATACTATGCATATCGTATGATTGCGAGAAAAGAAATCCAATAACAGGCTGGTATTGTCAGTGTAAATCAGGAGCTCGCACATTAGGCTGCTGTGCACATATTGCCGCTGTGCTATGGTATTTGTCCTTCCAGCGACATCAAGATAGTAAGTTGGTACCACGACCCCTCTTTGACTATACAAAAGACGCGGCGGATTGTGACTGGTTGTCTGAAGATAATCCAGAGTAAATGTATCTGTTTAGTAAAATTTAGATCCTGAAATACACGTACAGAAGTTTTCGTTCTGTTGTAAATTTAGAATAAACCTAATTTTATATATACCAGGTATTTATTCGATACGTCATTTTAATTCGTTTTCAGAAATTTTTAATACCCCCTTTAATACGTACACTTCATATTCAATGAATATTTATATGATACCTGTAAACTATATGAAAAATAATTTTAAAAGCATATTTTTACGCATTTATTTTTATTCATTTAAGTATTTTAATAGCAGTATTTTTAACAATAATAGCTCATTTGTTTGATCTAAATACAAACCGTGATGCAGGTTTTCTTGGCTAAACCACATTATTACAGGTTATTCATTACCGTATATTTAATCCGGGATCTTATATGAAATTAAGTAAAATATGTAAATAAATGACACATTATACAAATTGATTAAAAAATAAAGTATTTTTGACAAAAAAAATGATTAAAAGAGATTTAATTTTGTCATAAGGTGAGCATTTTCTAAAGATTTAAAGTCAAAATATGCAAATTGTTAATGGACAACAATTTGCATCACGTTGCATTAATTTAAACATTATTTTGTACCTTTTTTACATTTAAAATTTAAATATAATGTATTTACTTTATATTTATATGACTTATTCTACATTATCTCAAAATATATGCATTAAAATAAAGTTTAAATAGACATACCCTCAATATTTTTATGCTTGGTCGCCATTTTTAATTTGTGAATCACGTGACTCACATGATCGGTGTTGGGAAAAAAGGATCAAAATCATATAATAGAAGGATTAAAATAACATAATAACACATTTTTAGATAATTTCATCGTAGGCCGGAAAACGGCCTTATAGAGAATGAACCTTTACATTAAAGATATTAAATATTATGTAAACAAGTTACTGTTTTAGGTAGAAATACTTTTTTTTCCTTTTTCCATATAGAACAACAGAAGGACCTTTACTGGAGGATGACTCAGCACCTAATGGGGCTATCGTTGGGATCGTTGTTGCTGTTGTTGTGTTGATTGTTTTCTTAACAGTTTTTATGTGCAGGAGAAAACATAAATGGAGAAGTATGCATTTTCTTTTCAAAATGATACATTTTTATATCGGCTCAAAATAAAAAAAAAAACATTAGTTTGTAACTTTCAACAAAAAGAGGTTGAATTGTAAATTAAGCACTCATCTGTAATATTATAATAAAAATCCTTAATAAGTATACCACCAGTTCCCAAGTATACTGTTAGTAAAAAATTCGTATTTGACATTAAAAAAAATATTACGGAAGCAAAAAACAAAATAAGTTTTTTGGTTTTTTTAGTAATATAATAAAGAACTAACAATTAACATGAAGAGATTTACATTATGATTGGTTCAAAAACCCTTTTAAAAAGTGTTAAGGAAGTAATAATAAATCAAATATTTAATTTCTTTATTACAAAAGACATATGTCGTGTAGCTTTAAAGGTTTTAAAAGTAAGAAAAATTTCAATCATATTATGCAACATTCGGATAGAAAATAAGCTTTGCTGTATGAAAACATATAGACCCTATATAAACCGAAGCCAAAATGGCTTTCGGACATTTATGAGTTTGTGTATTGAACAAAGGTGGACATATTTAGCTTATCTCTACTCATTTTCAACTATATACGAGGGTTGTCCGTAAAGTTCGTGGATTGGCTAAGAATTAAATAAATGTTGCGTCATTGATATTTATTATCAGCATATTTCTAATTATAATTCTTTACTAAATGTGACCTGAGAAATGTAAAATCGGATTAAATTTCAAATGTTTAATTACAATTATGACTTCATAATCAGACTAGGTATTGAGACCCGGAGCACCGCAAAATTTCGATAAAAAAAATATTTATCACGTTATAAATTTCATTTCCATTTTATAAAATTCTGCAGAAATCTGGATAATTTTTACATAATGAGGTTGACAGAAGTTATCACTTCAAACCTGCAAAATTTGAAAATTCAAAGTTGTAAAATGGCTGAACAATCAAAGTTAGAACATATTAAGACGGATCGGAATTGTGAAAAAAAGGGACGTTTTCGGAAAAGGTGGAGCAGTAAGCAGTGATAAAATTCTGCGTAGACATCGGATAAAACAACTACAAAGACCAATGCATTTCATAAACAATCGGGAAAACATAGAAAAAAAAGCCATACATTATTATATAAGTGGCAGATAATATTTTCGGACGGAAAGAACAGTTTACAGGATGATATGCGTGAAGAAAAACCATCATTCCGAGAATGCAGCGCTGTAAAAAAACTTCGTAACGTGACTTTACTGTATTTCAGTAAATAAAATAGTTTTTACGAGGACAGAGGTCGAATGATTGCAGGATATTAGACAGGGATTGTTAAATAATATTTTACGTATGAAACTTGAAGATTTTGTGCACATCTTTATGACTGATTAAAGCAACATAAGAAATTTATTGAGTTAAGCGGTGACTATATCAAGAAAAGTTACATGTACTCGTATTATGCTTTTGACGTCGGGTGACGTCACGAATTTTCATTTTAGTGCTCCGGGTATGAGTGTGTGTCAATTTTAATTTGATAAAAATATAACTATCTGTGCTCTGTTTTTGTTGAAAACTTGCATGTTAATAAAATGAACCATGAATTTAATGAAAATAGTAGTTTCATATATTTTATCAATGTTTGTAAGTAATTATCAATGTTGTCTACGAACTTTCCGGACAACCCTCGTATATCTGCATGGTCTTAACACCCATAAGAAATTAAATTATATATAAAAAATGAAACATGGATGAATAGAAATCAATGTTGTTTTAACAATTTTGGAAAAGCATGTAAGTATAGTACGAAAAATTGCCATAAACAAATAAACAATTAAAATATTGAGAAAGATTGAATTAGGTAATTAACAATTAATAAATACCTAAGGTTTCAAATATCTTAATCTTATAAATAGGATCAGCTGATTACTCTAATCGCGTTCCTAATACTTCTGTTAAAATGTTTAAACTTCAGAAGGTTAAAAAGCTATCTTCTATAGTTCATTAATAGCAAAGCTATACCCCGGGGTATAGGTTTGCTATCCACCTGTGAAACTTTTCATGCAAATTTTGCATCCAATTTTGATTTCCAGCGATAAATCTATTGACTGATGATGTCGTTATGACTTCAGTAGCATTGTAACGTTATATCAAACCGTTGACAGTTTTGCAATAAAGAGAGAGTTATTTAAGCATTTCATACATTACATAATTAAAGGCTAAAGTGGACAAGTTTTGCCATAATTATGTTTATGAATAAAGTGGAATTCAAATGCAGTTCTTAGGAAAATGATGCTTATACATGTGTATGTTTCCTGAAGTAGCTTACCAAATTGTCCCTACAGTGTTGATGTGAGGGTGTGGGTTGACAATGGTTTCCCTTGGGCGTCAATTTCAACTGTTATCCTCCGAATCAGGCATCATTTTTTTTTATTATACTGAATGTTTGAGGTTTTAAGAAGTACATGTATGCATAGAAATCTTCGATCGTCTTTACGTTCACGTTTAGAAAGCTTCCAAACTCCCCGCTACTTTAAAAAAGATAAACGGACCTCTTTGTTTGACATTCTGAGAGTAATTTTTCATCCGCAGTTTCGTTATTTATTCACTCGCAAGCATGTTCCGTCTGTCATTTATTGTTTTCAAGTATATGGTATATCGGACGCAAGGTTTTATTGACCTCACTTTCAAACACGCAACTGTTAAGAATTCTACGGTGAACAGCATGCGTACAATTTCTACGCTTTTGACATTACCGTTGTGTTACCCTTTGTAACTTGTGTTGCTACGGCTGAGGGTAATATATCACGGATTGTTGATTGCGTCTAAATTTAGCAAATATTAGTATTTAACATGGAGGTATCATAATATGTAATGTAAGTAAATTTTTATCCCCTTGCCGTTGTAGGAAGAGGGAGGCTTGCTATTGATAAACAAGAACTTGAGGACATTGTGGACAAAAAGGAAGATCGTGACATTGATATTACTTGTGTTCCTGATTGTGAACGCCGACTGCTGGCAACAGATGAAGGTATTCATAAAAACAATATCATGTTGAAATGTTGTGTTTTTCTGTAAAGGTTTTGAAAATTGAGCTTGTAATTTAATTAGCCTTCTTAATTCTGAAGAATTTTGTACAAGACGACTTGTTCACAAAACATTGAAGGTCATACTGTCATCATATGACTTCACACTCATGTATCTATTGGAAAATGTACTTCTATTAGAAATAAAATTTTATTTCAGAAAATATAGAGATAGGAGAAACAGTCCTCCGTGAAGATATAGAGGGCAGGGAGGAGTCTCTCAGCGAATTCACTGATAGGCTTGAAAATTCATTGATACCTAGTCAACGGGCAGAGGAAGGTAAGTATATAGAAAATTAATATTAACAAAACTAATTAACGAACGAGTTTTTAAATTTCTTATATATTTATGTGGTTATTCTTTGTTTACGAGATATTTTTTCTATCCGTTTTGTCATTTGGCAGTATGATTTTTTTCCAAGGACTTTCAATTGCGTCTAATATTACAAATCAACCATATAAACTCACGATTTTTTAACAAGAAGTCGACCACCTAATATAAGAAAATAAAATAGGTTCCCACAAACATATCAGATATTTAATAGTAATTCTATGTTTGTGTCTTTTCACAATTCTTTATCTGAAAAATAAAGTTATGAATCATGTTTTAAAGTGATTCTAGATATTTTTTAAACTTTATATTAAAATGACAATATATCATATTATCATTCCTTAAACTATCTAAAATAACAAAATACACAAATTTCACAATATATCCTGAAATTAAACTACATGTAAGTAAGCCAGGTGACTAACAAAAAAAAATAAACATAACTAGCACATGTATCTAAGTAACTAGGCATATTTGTAATAAAAAAGGAAACAAAAAATACATTTAGATATGCTTGTAGAATGGAGAAAAGTAATCTTTTTAAAAATATGAATACAATTGTTACCTAAAACTGCAATGTCATAAAAACCACAGCTCACTCTGGCCTAAAGAGAATCCTTTTGATTTGAGGTCTGTTTTAACATTTCTAGAGCTGTTTCATTTCCTGATGATATATTAAAAAGCATTGTCAGAAGGAGCTTTTGCTAAATCTTATACCAAAAGTTTCGAATTCTAAAGAAGACATCTATTGATTTCGAGATCAAACAGTCAAAAGTCAGTTTCACAAATTTATGCATTCTGTCTGTTTAACATTTTAACATTTTCTTTTCATGCGATGTCTTTTGAAACTTTTGGACTTTGACAATGACAATTTATATCACAACTCCTTTTTATCCAGCCAATCCGTGTCCATATCCCCGTTTTTCTTAATATTTTGATATTTTTTTGGAAACAAAACTCAAGTAGAACGTGTTACATTGATTACGTTCCAAGTATTATAGTGGTCCCCTGTTTGTTTTAAAAGTCGGATTAAACTATGTTTAGCATAAGAGCGAGTGGAAATCACATATAACCTTAAGGTTATTAACATATTTTACAAGGATAATGTATCAACACTCTTTCGTAAATGTTGTACTAAGCACAATTTTTGTATTTTTTTAATGATATCAAATTGATTCATGGAAAAATAATGGACGTTATGGATCACTCCCCTCCTCCCTGTGCTAGATCCGTTCGTAATTTTTTTACCTTTAGTTTGGTACATAAAATTCAATGCACAAATGTTATTATGTCTCCCTTCCAAAGGGGAGACATATTGTTTTTGTCGATTTTCGTCTTCACTCAAATTTTGTCAAGGCCGTAATTTAAATATTCTTTGACCTGAAGACTTCATATTTGGAACGTAGATAGATGACATTGAGTCGGAGTGCACAATATTTGACCTTGACCTATCAATTAAGTCAAGGTCAAACTTTAACATTACAATAGAGTTTTGGAAGTTCCTTCAATACCCTTTGATATTAAGACCTCAAACTCGTTACAGAGGAAGAAAACATTTAATACAAGATGCAGTGAACTAGAACTTTGACGTTGACCTTTTTTCTTCAAAGTCAAACAGAAAACTAAACATGATTTGAACATAACTTGAGAACCCTTTGACATATAGTCTTCAAATTTAGAAAATGCAGAGGAAAAAATGGGAGAAGGTGTGTGTGATCAAAATATTTGACATTGATACAATTATGATGAGTTTAAGGTAAAACATTCACATGAAAATATATCCTAAGACATAATTTGAGGCCTTTCTTGACTCTAGGATTTGAAACTTGGAACATGTACAAGTAAAAATATCATAAAAATACTACATAAAAATTTTTGACCTTGACCAATTTCCTCATTCAAGTTTAGATTGAGAAAAAAATAAGACTAGACCATAAATTTAGATCCTTTTAATTTGAAGACTTGAAAGATGCACTGCATAATATTTTTTACCTTGATCATAAAACTGCACTTCTAAATGTTAGTTTAGAAGGGGAGACATGAGTTTTTTTGTAAAAGATTATCAATACCAACTAGTTGCGTAATTGTATACATTATGTCGTTTTATACGTACTGTAGACAGTGATAATACATGCGTGTCTCTTCATTCTTTACACAGACATACAAGTATTGCCGCCAGGGAGAATGTGCATCAAGTCGAGCTACTCTTCCTCCTACGTAATTGACATCAGAATGTTCAGACAAGTTTTGGCTCATTTGGTCGTTGGCGACAATACCCTGTGAATATTTGCTCATTATTTTGGACTTTGGCTCATTTGGTCGTTGGCGACAATACCCTGTGAATATTTGCTCATTATTTTGGACTTTGGCTCATTGGGACTTAAAAAATTGTGTTCAAAAATATTTACTAAGATTGACAAAGAACTTTTAACATTTTCAGTTCCATCGTAAGAACTATTGGTTCCAATATGAAGCCTATCATGCCATAAAAGTGACATAAACTAATTCGTGAAAAAAAGGGAATTCAAGTTAGATCAGATGAAAGTTTACACATTCTTTCAATATTAGTATTTAGAGATTATTGAAAAATAATCAACATCTTTTAAAATATTTTTTCGAAAGCAATTGTGTCAGAAAAGTTAAAACTTATGTAAAAACTTCATTATTAATAGAAAAATTCCGTTTTATTCAATAAAATATGTGGAAATAACGAACAGCATTTGATCTGAAAGGTTCGTTAAAGAATTCCAGAGGATGACGAACCTCGAAAACATCAGGGATGAAGGAGTGAGTATAGATCATGTTCTCAGTGGTGGATCCAGCTCCCCACCGGCAAATGGTGGTTTTTCATTTTAGGAAGAATTCTCGAGGGGGGATTAATCATCATATAAAACAAATACAAACAAACAATACAATATGTACATGACTTTGCAACGTTTTAGCCGGCTTCAAACCAACAGACGACATTGTGGGCAGTAAATGTAGATACACATTGTCGCCGACGATAAACAGAACAAAACGACAATGTGTACCGTCCTACACATCCAACTGTTTTCAGAAGGGATTTTTTAACAACAAAAATTGTTTTTTACATTATCCAAAGTAATGTCCAGTTTGATGAGTCACGATAGCAGTCAAAGATTCAAAATGCACTTTGAGGACAGTGTCTGATAAATACAATTTAAATGAATGTGTGTATGTTTATATGCTGTTTTTTGTTGTTCCATACTCTGCCAGTAAAAGTATGATATATTAGACCTTCAGAAGGGATAAATATATAAATATTTTTATCCGATGAATATTTTCTCCTTTATTTCTTAAGAAACCCCATTGCGTTATTCACTGCATGAACTACAGTCGGCATGTCGCCTGTACAGATTTCTTGATCAGTGGCTGTTCCATCAATGAAACGTATAAAGACGTTCGAATCATTAATACAATAATTAATCTTTTTAATCCTACTTTAAATGATTATTTAAACAGATACAGATATAAATAATAAAATGCTTTCTTTGTTTGTTATTGCTTGAATTAGAGGTCGCAGCTATTGCAGAAAAAAAAATGCATGTGCATTTTTTGTGCCTCAGCTGCTTCCGTTAATTCCAGTAATAACGAACAAAGAAAGCATTCTATTGTTTAAATAATGTATAGGAAGAATAAGAAAAATTGATATATCGCTGAGTATTTGAGATAACTCTTGCAAATGCAAAAGTCATCTAAATGTGTTCAAAATACAAGTACTGTTCACACATCAGAGAAAATCCTGTTTGCCATAACATTGACAGCTTTAAACATTTTATGATCATGTTAATAGAGATCCGTTGAAGTGGTATAAGTAAAATGATTTTTCAATTATAAATGCTTCAAGTGAAAATAAGACCATTGAATGTCTTTAATATCTTTTTAAAATTTAATTGCGATATTGTTTTCTTGTAGATCTCTCTCACTTTGTGGGCGATTACAGGGTTTGGAAAACAAAGATATCAGGTGAGCGTCTATACAGAAAAACAGAAACTAGTTGTATTTAACTAACACGTACTCTTTAAAATAGCTTAATTGCCAAGCCTAAGCCCTTACAAGTATTCTTTAAAATATCTCTTTAACTGTACAGTAATAAGGATTGGATTTCACCGATAGAATAATTAAGTTTCATGTTATATATAATTATCATTTAGCGTATAAAATATTTCAGTGACATTAATTTTGATACGAGAAATTTTGCATTGGTTTAGCACTATTAGTATCAAAACGTTAAAAAACCCCTACATTTTCTAGTTCAAATAATCCCCTATTCATTCTTTTTGTCAAGAATGTTTCCTTGGAAAGCGAATCTATAGATCGTTTTTTAAAATAATTAATTTCTTTTATAAAGTTAATCACTAAGTAAAACCCATATCCACTTCATCCTTACGTCGCGGGTATGAATCCCACTGTGGGATGTTGAGACCGGTCCTTCGGATCAGACCTTATAAACAGAGCACAGGGGCCGGTAACATACTGTATTTGATTTTACGTTATCACTATATATGTATGCAAATAGTGATTACGTAAAATCAAATACAGTATGTTACCGGCCCCTGTGAAACAGAGGTCCCGTGTCACAGTAGGCGTTGGGATCTTTCCTGCTCAATGATTCTCAGTGCCGAGTACAGAACAAAAGTTGCAGCTCTCCACCGGCAAGCGGTAGCGTCTCCATATGAATAAAAAATCCCCGAGAGAGAACAATATACGATCAATCGATCAATCAATCATAAGTAGCGTTTTGAAATACTAAACCAGTATTGATACTGTAACAGGCTCAGATCCAGGAACTTTTAGCTGTTGGTGGATAAACTAAAGTCAAAAAATCTATTTTAGAAATATTTTGACAAAGAAAAAATATGATTTCTATTTTCAAATATGAAAAAAAATATTGTTATTGGGGTGGGCAAAGAGGGGTTGGAGGTGGGGTGGGGTTGTTAAGCTTCTTCCTAGGAAGATTTATGAGCGAACTTCAGACTGTGGCTTTAAATAATGGGTACAGTCATTAGAAAAGAAGAGGAGTAGACACATTTTGTTTAATCAGATTTTACACATGTATGTTCAGGTCTCCAGATATATCTACATTGTATTTCTAGTTTGACAAGCAAATTCAAACAACTGTGGCTCCCCGCTTTCCGTGTCTTTGTGAGTGATTAAGATTTCAAATATGGGCGCCCTATCATATGTCATTTAGAAATCACTTAATTGGATTAAAAAAAATAAGGTCAATCGTGAAGGTCAAGGTCAAGGAGTCAGAAATCATAGCATGCTCGGGAATATCTTATAGTTAATGCACATGCCAAATATGAAAGCCCTATCTTTTCTCAATCAAAAGTTAAAAGGAACAAGATGTGTTTGTGAAACACTAATGACCACGTATGGAAACAAAGCAGATATTTAACTGTTTTAGAATGTAAATTCAATATATTGATACCCAAATTTTAATCAGAAGTTTCCGTCGAGACTGTAGCTCTACTGGTTTGTACTTATAATAAAGGAAGAAAAAAGTGACAGTTGGGACAAAAAACTTAAAAAGCAATAAATAGAATAATGATCCTTGATTAAGAAGTCTCTTTTTGTGGCAATATTGCAATAAGACTACATATACAACTGAAGGAGTAAATTTTTAAATTTTTTAAAAAGAATTTTCAATTTTCTATTACAATGCAATCACAGGGTTTCTTCAAAATCCAAAACACAAAACTGATAATTATGTATCCAGTATAGTCTACGACTTGCACGCCAAATTATATTATAATCTGACTTAAACTGTAATTGGAGTAGCATTTAAAAAGTATTTCACAGAAATTTCTATTTTTAGAAAACAAGACAAGACTGTTTATTCAAAATAAAAACCGATAAAGTGAATTATGCATCCTAGTGTAGGTAGTCTACTTGTGTGACATGTTATATTGAAATCAAACCAAACCTGTAGGAGGAGAACCATTTTGAGAGTATTTCATAGAAATATTTATTTTTAGTAACCACCGCAAGTGAGTTAAGGCTAAATATGGGTATTTGTATGCAAATAAGCTAATGAAAATTCATAATTTGTATATTTTATGTACAGAGAAGGTTCAAATTGATTTTCTGATACATATTCAGTACCCACAGTTTATTAATGCAAGTGCACATTATGACGTCATATTATGACGTCATTATTCTCTCCCATTCAATGTATTAAATCATATAAACAAAATCACGTCGGCGCAATGGCCTATCCTATCTTATTTAAAATAAACAATGTATAATATTAAGGTGAATATTCTTAAAATTAATAAAATTCCTGCACAAATCCTATGCACTTTCTCAATTAATAAAAATTTTAGGAAACTACCCTGGACAGTGAATTTTTACCCTGTTCAAACTTAAAATGCACGAATAGTATGTAACCAATTGCACTGCCGACATTTGTGCAACAATATTTTAAATCCTTGGAATATCCTGCTTCTTTTGATACCTTGTTTCTGTAAAAAAAAAAGTAAAGTATGCCCTTGCGCCGAAGCGATTTTGTTGATGTTTCTTATGAACTTGTGTAGTACAGGTCGATGACGTCATAATATGACGTCATAATGTTTACTGGCTATCGCACGTCGTGTGTACCAATAATGTATTAGAAAACAGGTTTTAGCATTTTCTGTGCGGTAGGTAGAGCAATTATGTAATTTAATTAGATATTTTGTATAGAAATTTCCATATGTAGCCTTAACTCACATGTGCACGGCAATATCGTTCATTGTAATCAAAAACAGATAGACAGAAGTATGTATTTAATAGTGTAATTTACTTGTGTGAAAAGTTATATTGAAACCAAACAAAAACTGTACAAGGAGTAGTACATGTATTTTGAAAGTATTTCATAAAATTTCTATTTTTAGTGACCACGGCATCACCGTTCATTGAAATCAAAAACGGATACACAGAATCGTGTACCGGTAGTCTACTTGTGTGCCAAGTTATATTGAAATCAGACCAAAACTGTAGCTAGGAGGCATTGCATTTTGAAAAATTCTGAAATTTTGTGAAGTATGAAAGCCCTAGCCCCTACCATTCAAAAGTTATAGCCAATATTCAAGTTTTTGTAAAGTAGGTCACATCAAAGTCATAGGGTCGAAGTTGTTGATATCCAATGAAAGGCATTGTCACAAGGAATAAGTATGTAAATTATAAAAGCCTTAACCCTTCGAAAGCTATGGTTATGTTTTTTTAAAGTAGGTCAAACTCAAAGGTCAAGGTTAGAAGGTCAAAAATCTTGTTATCCAATGAAAGTTCTTGTCACAAGGAATAAATATGTGAAGAATGAAAGCCCTGACCCTTACTGTTCAAAAGTGATGGCCAATGTAAAATGTTTAAAAAAGTATGTCAAACTGCAAGGTTGAGGTCAAAGGGTCTACATGTTAGTGCTTGATATCCGATGAAAGGTCTTGTCACAAGGAATAAATATGTGAAATATGAAAGCCCTAGGCCTAACCCTTCAAATGTGATGGCCAAGGTAAAAGTTTTTAAAAAGTAGGCCAAACCTCAAGGTCAAAGTCAGAAGGTCTTGTTATCCAATGAAAAGATTACACAAAAGGATTAAATATGTGAAGTATGAAAGCCTTATCCCTTACCGTTCAAAAGTTATGGCCAAGGGTAAAGTTTTTTCATAAGGACGGAAATCTCCAAGGCTAAGGTCAAAAAGTCAAAGTTGATGATATCCGATGAAAGGCCTAACCACAAAAAATACACATATGAAATATAAAAGTCCTAGTATCTACCATTCAAAGGTTATGACCAAAGTAAAAATTTAAAAAAAATGTGTAAAAATGGGTCAAACTCCAATATCAAGGTTAAAAGGTCAATTTTGGTGGTACCCAAAAGAAAGGTCTTGTCACAGGGAATACACATGTGACATATGAAAGTCATAGCTCTACTAAACCAAACGTTATGGGCAAGGTTAAAGTTTTCGTGACGGACGGGCAGACAGACAGACAGACAGACAAATGAGATTTACATGTAATGTCCCCTCGCTTTTGCGAAAGCGGGGAACAATACGCTGATTATTGATCTGCATATTTCCAACTCTGCCAGTTAATGTTCTGAGGTCGTATAACTTCCTGTCAATTTAAAAGGGATCTTCATTTTCTAAGGGGAGTATCTAATGTCATTTTTCAGTTTCTTTACGATCCTAATTAAGTCACTGCTTTAATCAATAATTTTCGTGAAAAAGAGACTAAACATGACTAAATCTGCTTGTATTTTAACAATGGGGGATTGAATATGATAAAATTTGTATATTTTTAGTGATTTAATCTAAAAGAATATATTCCGTTTTCCGTTCCGTTCCGCTTTCCGTTCCGTTTTCCGTTCCGCGTTTTAGAAACACCCCCAAAAATACACATATGAAATATAAAGTCCTAGTATCTACCGTTCAAGAGTTTGACCAAAGTAAAAATTAAAAATTTGTGTGCAAAAATGGGTCAAACTCCAAGGTTAAGGTTAAAAGGTCAATTATGGTGGTATCCAAAGAAAGGTTTTGTCACAGGGAATACATATTTGAAATATGAAAGTCATATCTCTTCTAAATCAAAAGTTATGGGCAAGGTTAAATTTTTAATGACGGACGTGCAGACAGACAGACAGACTGACAGACAGACAAATGAGATTTTCATGTAATGTCCCCTCGCTTTCCCGAAAGCGGGGGACAATAAGCTGATTATTGACCTGCATATTTCCAACTCTGCCAGTTAATGTTCTGAGGTCGTATAACTTCCTGCCAATTTAAAAGGGATCTTTTTTCTAAGGGGAGAATCCAATGCCATTTTTCAGTTTCTTTACTTTGTACATTTCCGGTAGAAAAGAAAACAGATCCCACCACCGACTCCCCTTTTGGTCCGTGGATTGACTAAAGCTGTAATGTCTGCACTGTGAAACTGCCTGTACATAGTGTGATCAAGGCTGCAAACACTAAATATCTCTAAATGATATGGTATTTGAAATAATATATATGGATACGTATTATGTAAATGTGAATGTTATAGTACTAGTCATTATATCTCTATTTTCGTTAATAAAGATTGACATTGAATAAACAATTTATGTGTCCCGCTCTTAGCAAAAAGTACAGGGATTTGAATATTGAAGTGGACCTGTCTATGATCCGTTCCTCTGTCCTTCTGTGATTCTTTAGTTTCCTGATGATATGTATAAGTTCTAAGAGTCGTATGATTAAATTTAATTTCGAAATATGATTGTATACGTGTTTCAGAAAATCTAATTAATTTGAGATCAAAGTTAAGGGGTATGAAATTTAGGTACCGTAGAATTCACTTCTCTTTTAGATCTCTAATGAAAGGTATATCCAGGATTCTTATAAATCATAGACAGACCCCGACAACATGAACGAACAAAGTCACAAGTTCTTATGTAGAATAAAAGCTAATTATAACATCGACTCTTCCACTTCAAATGTCAGTGGTTGAGGTAAAACAGAAAAGTAATTTAGGCTTGAGTCCAAGATGAGATTGATCCATTATAATACCGGTATTTTTGATATAGTGTAAACTTTCAAACTGTTGATCAAATTAAAAAGGGGTAATATGCTTTGAAATGTATTAAGTATTTTTAAAATCATGCATTAAAGATACTTTTTATCTACATGGCAGGGTTCATGAAAATGTTCGTTCTTTGTGGTAATTTACGTATATATATTGGTTTGGTTTTATTTCACAAAGAACGTGTGTTCATCATTTACTATTAACGATCATACATTGTCTTTGCAGGCTTCTGTTTATCCCCGCCCTAACGAACACTGCCAAATCCAATTAAAAAACAACTTACTATATAGTTTCTTTCAAAAATAAAGGAATTGATGTCACTTGCTGCAACAAAGTTGTTCACATCACTGAAAAAAATCAATTTCTATGTTAATGTAAGCAATATGAATAAAATAAGCTATAAATAACGATCCCCTTCCCCGAAAATAATTTCAAGAATATTTAAAGAGAAATTATAAAAAGAAGTACATATATAAAGGAAATCAAAGTTTAATTTTATTTAAAATATTTGATTTCAGCATAATTTAATTACAATCAATTGAATCCTAGATTAAACACGTATATCAGTCTATGGATCAATTTGTTTCGATCGAGAGAGAGATAAAGAGAGAGAGAAACAATTAAAAGACGGATTGCCCCATTTTGTTTCAACAAAGTGTATTAAAATAGTGTATTAACGGCTTACATGATCATATATATATTCAAATACTATTGATAGAAAACATACGAAATAAAATTCTAATGAAGTTTAATTTTGTTGTCAAGGACGTTTTAGCCACCCCTTGAAAATATTTCCTTGCACCCCTTGAATTATAACCCTCTGTAAACTATATGTATGCACATATCTCATTTCAATGAGTTGATCATTGTATTTTCAATTTCTAGATCAGTTCTCCACACTGACTGATGACAAGGTGTCCGTGTTATTCTGTTTTCTGTGTTCTGACTCTGGTCCTCCCGACTTCACTGACACAGAGTGGCTGGACATGCTTAATGGGATACTACAGAGAGGGTATGATAAAAAGAATCCTGTAACACGTGAGGAAGCAAGAGTATATATAAACAGATACACAAAATATGTAAGTCTGTGTAAAGAATTGTATTTTTTCTCAAAATACAGAAAATGTTTCAATTGATTGATTGAATTCTCGGAGCCACTCCTCCTCCTACATAATTGACGACAGCATGTTCAGACAAACTTTGGCTCATTTGGTCGTTGGCGACAATACCCTATGAACATTTGCTCATTATTTTGGACTTGAAAAGCTGAGTTGAAAAATATTTACAAGGATCGAGAAAGAATTTTCACATTTTCAGTTCCATCTTAACTATTGGTTTCAATTTGAAGCCTATCATGCCATAAAAGTGACATAACTAATTCGTGAAAAAAGGGAATTCAAGTTAGATCATGTGAAGATTTATACATTCTTTCAATGTAAAGAGTTGGGGATTATTGAAAATTATTCGACATCTTTCTAAAATCTTTTTCAAATGCCATTGTGTCAGAAAAGTAAAACTTATGTGAAAACTTCATTATAAATAGAAGATTCAGTTTTATTTAGATAAAATACCGGTATGTGGAGATAACGAGCAGCATTCCAGCTGAAAGGTCCATAAAACATCACAGAAGATGACGAACCTCGAAAACATCAGGGATGAAGGACTGAGTATAGATCATGTTCTCAGTGGTGGATACCAGAACACAGGGGGGGGGGGGGGGGGGGGGGTGTCCGATCCCTTCTACAAGCAAAATAACACATCTGTGGGGCCATGAGTGCCGAATTTAGACAAAGTTAGCAGCTCCCCACGGCAAGAGGTGGCTTTTCCATATGAGGAAGAATTCTCGAGGGGGGCTTAAACTACAAATAAAACAAATACAAACAGACAATACAATATGTACATGACTTTGCAACGTTTCAGCCGGCTTCAAACCAATAGACGACATTGTGGGCAGTAAATGTAGCTACACATTATCGCCGACGATAAACAGAACAAAACGACAATGTGTACCGTCCTACACCTCCAACTGTTTTCAGAATGAATTTTGTAAACGATAAAAATTGTTTTTCACATTATCCAGAGTGATTGTCCATTTTGATGAGTCACGATAACAGTCAAAGATTCAAAAGTCACTGTTTTCTCCTAAAGATATACTTAGTAACCAACTTTGAGGACAGTGTCTGATAAATACAATTTAAATGAATGTGTGTATGTTTATATGCTGTTTTTTGTTGTTCCATACTCTGCCAGTAAAAGTATAATATATTAGACCTTCAGAAGGTTTAAATATATAAATATTTACATCCGCTGAATATTTTCTCCTTTATTTCTTAAGAAACCCCATTGCTTTAATCACTGCATGAACTGCAGTCGGCATGTTGCCTGTACAGGTATCTTGATCAGTGGTTGTTCCATTAATGAAAGGTATAAAGAAGTTCGAATCATTAATACCATAATTAATCTTTCTAATCCTACTTTAAATGATTATTTAAACAGATACAGATATAATTAATAAAATGCCTTCTTTGTTTGTTATTACTGGTATTAACGGTCGCAGCTATTGCAGAAAAAAAAACATATGCATTTTTTCTGCAACATCTGCTTCCGTTAATTCCAGTAATAACAAACAAAAAAAGCATTTTATTGTTCTAATAATGTATAGGAAGAATAAGAAAAATTGATACATCGCTGAGGATTTGAGATAACTCTTGCAAATGCAAAAGTCGTCTAAATGTGTTCAAAATACAAGTACTGTTCACACATCAGATAAAATCCTGTTTGCCATCACATTGACAGCTTTAAACATTTTAAAATAGAGATCCGTTGAAGTGGTACAAGTAAAATGATTTTTCAATTACAAATGCTTCAAGTGAAAATAAGACCATTGAATGTCTTAAATATCTTTTTAAAAATTAATTGCGATATTGTTTTCTTGTAGATCTCTCTCGCACTGTGGGCGATTACAGGGTTTGGAAAACAAAGATATCAGGTGAGCTTCTATCCAGAAAAATAGAAACTAGTTGTATTTAACTAACACGTATTCTTTAAAATAGCTTAATTGCAAGCCTTAAAAGTATTTTTTAAGATAGCTCATTTGCCAAGCCTAACATGTTTTCTTTGAATTATCTCTTTAACTGTACAGTAACAAGGATTGGATTTCTCCGGTAGAATAATTAAGTTTCACGTTATGATTATCATTAAGCGTATAAAATATTTCAGTGACATTAATTAAGATACTAGAAATTTTGCATTGCTTTAGCAGTATTAGTATCAAAACGTTAAAAAAAACCCTACATTTTCTAGTTCATATAATACACAATTCATTCTTTATGTCAAGAATGTTTCCTTGGAAAGCGAGTCTATAAGTCGTTTAAGCCCTACTGGTCAGAGACCAGAAGAGCTTATGAGATAGTAATGCGTCCGTCGTCCGTCCGTCTGTCTGTCTGTCCGTCCGTCTGTCTGTCTGTCTGTAAACAATTTTTCAAAATGCTACTCCTTCTACAGTTTTGGTCCGATTTCAATATAACTTGGCACACAAGTAGACTACACTTAGATACATAATTCTGTGCAACGGTGTTGCCATGGTTACTAAAAATAGGAATTTCCGTGAAATTCTTCCAAAATGCTACTCCTCCTACAGTTATGGTCCAATTTCAATATAACTTGGCACACAATTAGACTACACTAAGATACATAATTCTATGCATCAGTTTTTGATTTTAATGAATGTTGTTGCTGTGGTTACTAAAAATAAAAATTTCCGTGAAATTCTTTCAGAATGCTACTCCTCCTACAGTTTTGGTCCTATTTCAATATAACTTGGCACACATGTAGACTATACTAAGATACATAATTCTGTGCATCGGTTTTTGATTTCGATGAAAGATGTTGCCGTGGTTACTAAAAATAGAAATTTTTGTGAAATTCTTTCAAAATGCTACTTCTCCTACAATTTTGGTCTGATTTCAAAATAACTTGGCACACAAGTTGACTGCACTAAGGTACATAATTCTTGTGCATCGGTTTTTGATTTCGATCAATGGTGTTGCCATGGTTACTAAAAATAGAAATTTTTGTGAAATTCTTTCAAAATGGTACTCCTCTGATTTCAAAATAACTTGGCAACAAGTAGACTATACTAAGATACATGATTCTGTGCATCGGTTTTGATTTTAATGAGTAGTAACTATCATTTTTCTATTTATTGCTGTTTTAAAGTTTCAAGTCCCAACTGCTTCTTTTCCCTTATTTTGTTTTAAGTATAAACCAGTAGAGCTACAGTCTCGACAGAGACTTCTGGTTTTTTAAATAATTAATTTCTTTTATAAAGTTAATGACTAAGTAAAACCCATATCCACTTCATTCTTACGTCGCAGGTATGAATCCCACTGTGGGATGTGGAGACCGGTCCTTCGGATCAGACCCTATAAACAGAGCACAGGGGTCGGTAACATACTGTTTTTGATTTCACGTAATCACTATATATTGTTCAAATAGTGATTACGTAAAATCAAATACAGTATATGTTACCGGCCCCTGTTAAAAAGAGGTCCCGTGTCACAGTAGGCGTTGGAACGAAAAACTTAAGATCTTTCCTGCTCAATAATTCTGAGTGTCGAGTACAGAACAAAAGTTGTAGCTCTCCACCGGCAAGCGATGGCGTCTCCATATTAGTGAAAAATTCTCGAGAGGGACGCTAAACAATATACGATCAATCGATCAATCAATCATAAGTAGCGTTTTGAAGTAATTAAACCAGTATTGATTACAGGCTCAGATCAAGGAACTTTTAGCAGTTGGTGGATAAACTAAAGTCAAAAATTCTTTTTTAGAAATATTTTGACAAAGAAAAAATATTAATATGATTTCTATTCTCAAATATGAAAAAAAAATATTGTTATTGGGGTAAGCAAAGTGGGGTTGGAGGCGGGGTGGGGTTGTTAAGCTTCTTCCTGGAGAGATTTATGAGCGAACTGCAGACAGTGGCTTTAGATTATGGGGACAGGCAGAAGAAAAGGAGAGAAGTAGACACATTTTGTTTAATCAGATTTTACACATGTATGTTCAGGTCTTCAGATATATCCACATTGTATTTCTAGTTTGACAAGCAAATTCAAACAATTGTGGTCCCTCGCTTTCCATGTCTTTGTGGGTGAGATGTCAAATATGGCCGCCCTATCATATGTCATTTAGAAATCACTAAATTGGATTGAAAAAAAAAATAAGGTCAATCGTGAAGGTCAAGGTCAAGGAGTCAGAAATCATAGCATTCTCGGGAATATCTTATAGTTAATGCACATGTCAAATATGAAAGCCCTATCTCTTCTCAATCAAAATTAAGTTAAAAGGAACAAGATGTGTTTGTGAAACACTGATGACCACGTATGGAAACAAAGCAAAGATTTAACTGTTTTAGAATGTAAATTCAATATATTGATACCCAAATTGTAATCAGAAGTCTCTGTCAAGACTGTAGCTCTACTGGTTTGTACTTATAATAAAGGAAGAAAAAAGTAACAGTTAGGAGATAAACCTTACAAAAGTAATAAATAGAATAATGATCCTTGATTAAGTAGTCTTTTTTGTGGCAAGATTGGAATAAGACTACATACAACTGTAGGAGTAGATTTTAAAATTTTGTGAAAAGAATTTTCAATTTTAGATTACAATGCAATCAAGTCTCTTTTTGTGGCAAGATTGGAATCAGACTTCATGTACAACTGTAGGAGTAGATTTTTAAATTTTGTGAAAAGAATTTTCAATTTTAGATTACAATGCAATCACAGGGTTTCTTCAAAATCAAAAACACAAAACTGATAATTATGTATCCAGTATAGTCTACTACTTGCACGCCAAATTATATTATAATCTGACTTAAACTGTAATTGGAGTAGCATTTAAAAAGTATTTCACAGAAAGTTCTATCTTTAGCAACCAAGACAGCACTGTTTATTCAAAATAAAAACCGATAAAGTGAATTAGTATAGGTAGTCTACTTGTGTGACATGTTATATTGAAATCAAACCAAACCTGTAGGAGGAGTACCATTTTGAGAGTATTTCATAGAAATATTTATTTTTAGTAACCACGGCAATATCGTTCATTGAAATCAAAAACCGATATACAGAAGTATGTATCTAATAGTGTAATTTACTTGTGTGCAAAGTTATATTGAAATCAAACCAAAATTGTACAAGGAATAGTACATGTATTTTGAATGTATTTCATAAAATTTCTATTTTTAGTAACCACGGCAACACCGTTCATCGAAATCAAAAACGGATACACAGAATCATGTACCGGTATCTTAATGTAGTCTACTTGTGTGCCAAGTTATATTGAAATCAGACCAAAACTGTAGCTAGGAGGCGTAGCATTTTGAAAAATTCTGAAATTTTGTGAAGTATGAAAGCCCAAGCCCCTACCATTCAAAAGTTATAGCCAATAATCAAGTTTTTGTAAATTAGGTCAAACATCAAAGTCATAGGGTCAAAGTTGTTGAAATCCAATGAAAGGCATTGTCATAAGGAATAAATATGTAAATTATAAAAGCCTTAACCCTTCAAAAGCTATGGTCATGTTTTTTTTAAAGTAGGTCAAACTCAAAGGTCAAGGTTAGAAGGTCAAAATCTTGTTATCCAATGAAAGGTCTTGTCACAAGGAATAAATATGTGAAGAATAAAAGCCCTGGCCCTTACCGTTCAAAAGTGATGGCCAATGTTAAATGTTTAAAAAAGTAGGTCAAACTGCAAGGTTAAAGTCAAAGGGTCTACATAATAGTGCTTGATATCCAATGAAAGGTCTTGTCACAAGGAATAAATATGTGAAATATGAAAGCCCTAGGCCTAACCCTTCAAAAGTGATGGCCAAGGTAAAAGTTTTTAAAAAGTGGGCCAAACCTCAAGGTCAAAGTCAAAAGGTCTTGTTATCCAATGAAAAGACTACTCACAAGGATTACATATGTGAAGTATGAAATCCTTATCCCTTACAGTTCAAAAGTTATGGCCAATGTTAAAGTTTTTTTCATAAGGACGGAAATCTCCAAGGTCAAGGTCAAAAAGTCAAAGTTCTGATATCCAATGAAAGGCCTTACCACAGAAAAATACACATATGAAATATAAAAGTCCTAGTATCTACCGTTCAAAGGTTATGACCAAAGTAAAAATTGTGTAAAAATAAGTCAAACTCCAAAGTCAAGGTTAAAAGGTCAATTTTGGTGGTACCCAAAAGAAAGGTCTTGTCACAGGGAATACACATGTGAAATATGAAAGTCATAGCTCTACTAAACCAAAAGTTATGGGCAAGGTTAAAGTTTTCGTGACGGACGGGCAGACAGACCGACTGACAGACAGAAAAATGAGATTTACATGATTGTAATATCCCCTCGCTTTCGCGAAAGCGGGGGACAATAAGCTGATTATTGGCCTGCATATTTCCAACTCTGCCAGTTAATGTTCTGAAGTCGTATATCTTCCTGCCAATTTAAAAAGGATCTATTTTCTAAAGGGAGTATCCAATGCCATTTTTCAGTTACTTTACTTTGTACATTTCCGGTAGTAAAGAAAACAGATCCCACCACCGACTCCCCTTTTGGTCCGTGGATTGTCTAAAGCTGTAATGTCTGCACTGTGAAACTGCCTGTACAAATAGCCATCTTAGTGTGATCAAGGCTGAAAACACTTGAATGTCTCTAAATGTTCTTTGAAATAATATGTGGATACGTATTATGCAAATCTGAATGTTATATTACTAGTCATTATATCTCTACTTTTAGGTCACCTGATTAAACTCAGGTGACCTATTGCTATCCGTTTTCGTCCGTCGTCGTCCGTCGTCGTGTGTTGTGTGTCGTGCGTCGTGTGTTAACATTTGAACACTTCAGCTTCTTCTCTGCAACAACTCAACCAATTTCAACCAAATTTGGCATAAAGCATCTATGGGGCCTGAGAGGTGGGACCAAAACCACTAAAATTAGTGCAATCTTTAAAAATCTTCTTCTATACTCCTGGACATCAAGCAGGCAAACTGTTGGCATGAATGTAATAAGCATTGAGTCCTCTACCAAGATTTTGAAATTCATGGCCCCAGGGTCAGGGGTTCTAGTGCTGGGGCGGGGCTTTATAGATCATACAGTGAAAATGCATTAATTCTCTGAAAATCTTCTCTGCTACTGGATATCAAATAAACTAACCAAGCACATAGTTATGATGAGCAACAGCGCCTCTTCTAAAATTGTGAATTCAATGACCCCAGGGTCAGGGGTTCTGGTGTTAGGGTGGGGCTCTATTGATAATATATAGTGAAAATACATTTCTTTGGAAATCTTCTTCTCTGCCCCTGGGTATCAAATAAACTAAGTACATAGTTATGGTGAGCAAGAATGCTCCTACCAAAATTGTGAATTTTAGAATTTTATGGCCCCAGGGTCAAGGGTTCTGGTGTTAGGGGGAGGGCTCTATTGATTAGATAATGAAAATACATGAATTCTTTGAAAATCTTCTCTACTCCTAGGTATTAAATAAACTAATGAAGTGCATAGTTATGATGAGCAAGAGTGCATCAACTAAAATTGTGAATTTTATGGCCCCAGGGCCAAGGGTTCTGGTGTT
>PRKT01001495.1:0-20472 GCA_003671525.1 Saccostrea glomerata
CATCAGCTTGTCTGATGCAAAATAAGCTATAAAGAAACAAAAGTAAATTATCCTTTATTTTCACTCAAAATGACCAGCATTTCTGTCAGTCGTGTGCTTTAAAGATGTTATATTTATTTAGTTAAGCACTTATTTGAAATTTTTGAAAATTTTTCATCATGGAACGAACTTTCTTAACACCCCTTATATGTAAAATTATGCTATAGCATTTGTTAGTCACTTCTTTTAACTTATTTACCAAAGGTTGCAGGCACTCTGCGAGGATTCAGTACACATTCCTGCCCTTTCTTTGCCTTTTGGTGGGATACACTCCACTGTAGTTCATCCTCTCTTGTTATTGACTGACGTCTTGTTCCGTTTTCATTGTAATGAAATGCAGCAATACACAACCTGTTGAAAATGAATACTAGTAGTAATAAAAAAAATTCTAAAGACTTTTTTTTTACTTTAATCTATAGAACTATGAATGTATTAAAAAAGAAAGGCTACACACCTTGCAAGCATTGGCATGTAAAAGAAGTGCGTACTCTTTGGTGCGAAATGATTCACCACAGAGTGAAAAACTTCAAGTCCATATGTCTGGTAAACAGGTGACAGTTTTGGAAGATCTCTAAGGAGATAGGGACTCTCCACAACAACTTTTACCATCTTGTGGCATCTAGAGCCTAGAATGGATAAAAAATGCATACATTTTTGGAATGTGTTACAGTTATATAATAAAAGAAAATAGATTTAATAATTGGATAATGACCTTGCTGCATCCAGTCTCTAGGTTCATTTAGCTGGCCATGTTCACACCGTAGAAAGACCTCAGAATCATGTTCATGGACATTGATAAGATGGTTGCTAATAGAATTCCATTTGTCAACCTTCATTTGCCCATTGTTTCCACTTGACGCTGCAACCCAGTATGTGTGGTTGACTATACTTTTTATCCAAGGACGGATTTGACCAGCCCCATGCTTTTTTGCTGATGTCTCAAGTTTTCTTGATATTCCTGAAATATTTGCCATTAGGCAACTTACTATAGGCTACAGTTATTAAAAAAATCATCATTGTAAAAAAAAATAAATAAATACAATTACCCTTTGCTACGTGCCAAACATCGAAATAGTGATTGATTTCTGGTTTTTCAGTCTTCATGTATGACTTGATCTTTACATGGCGATCTGTCACGAGATCATGCACCGGGACACGATTTAATTCTGTTAGTTGTCTCAGTCCACGTTTAAGGCCTTCAAGCTCCATATGGGTAGATCCTCTCACCTCGTTACTCTGCAAACAGACAAAGGCAATTAGATTATCTAAAAGAAAATATTCATTAAAAATGACATTTCAATTTCTATATCATATTTACCTGGACCAACTGTACATCAATGATTTTATTAGTTTCAAGGTCCATCAGTGAGTAACTGCAGTAGTTTGCACTGTTACCAGGTGAATCGCATCTCCCATCACCTCCAAGAACGACATGAGATTTTTCTGGTGAAAAAGTAACTATAGTGTTACACATACCCATTTGGAGCTAAAAGGCCTTAAACGTGGACTGAGACAACTAACAGAACTAAATCGTGTCCAGGTGCATGATCTCGTGACAGATCGCCATGTAATGATCAAGTCATACATGAAGACTGAAAAACCAGAGATCAATCACTAGTTCGATGTTAAGCACGTAGCAAAGGGTAATTTTATTTTTTTTTTATCAATGATGATTTTTTGAATAACTGTAGCCTATAGTCAGTTGCCTAATGGCAAATATTTCAGGAATTTCAAGAAAACTTGAGACATCAGCAAAAATGTGTGGGGCTGGTCATATCCGTCCTTGGATAAAAAGTATAGCTAACCACACATACTGGGTAGCAGGGTCAAGTGGAAACGATGGGCAAATGAAGGTTGATAAATGGAAATCTATTAGCAAACATCTTATCAATGTCCATGAACATGATTCTGAGGTCTTTCCACGGTGTGAACATAGCCAGCTAAATGTACCTAGAGACTGGATGCAGCATTGTCGTTATCCAATTATTAATTCTATCTTCTTTTATTGTATAATTGTAACACATTCCAAAAATGTATGCATTTTTTTTCCATTCTAGGCTCTAGATGCCACAAGATGGTAAAAGATGTTGTGAATAGTCCCTATCTCCTTAGAGGTCTTCCAAAACTGTCACCTGTTTACCAGACATATGGACTTGAAGTTTTTCACTCTGTGGTGAATCGTTTCGCACCAAAAGAGTACGCACTTCTTTTACATGCAATTGCTTGCAAGATTTGTAGCTTTTCTTTTTTAATACATTCATAGTTCTATAGAATAAAGTAAAAAAAGTCTTTAGAATTTTTTTATTATTCATTTTCAACAGATTGTGTATTGCTGCATTTCATTACAATGAAAACGGAACAAGACCTCAGTCAATAACGAGAGAGAGTGAACTACATTGGAGTGTATCCTACCCAAAGGCAAAGATAGGGTAGGAATGTGTAGTAAAACGTCGCAGAGTGCCTGCAACCTTTGGTAAATAAGTTAAAAGAAGTTTTCATTCTTGTTTTCTCTTGATTCCACAGAATATGTTTGAAAATTGCTGGAAAAGATTTTTGTTAAAAGACGACATTATCTTTCCTTAAAATTTGCCAATGATGATTTTGTGTTTGGTCTTTAAGCTGATGAACCACGTCCACTGACGCATGAGTATGACGACTTTGACAAAAATGAACTGATTAACAGAAGAATATCTAGACACAACAGATAACTTTTGTTGGAATGTGAAAGTTTAAAATGTGTTGTGTTTCAAAATGGAAATGTGTTTGTCTTTCAAAAAAGATTGATAGGTGGACATCATATCATTATTTTCATAAACGTGGATATTTGAAACCAGCATACCCCTTACAAAAATTTGCTATAGTTAACTATAGTTTACTATAGTTAACTATAGTGAAAACTTTGACACTTTGATTTACTATGGAACTTTGCTCTAAAACTTTTTTGAAAATTTAAAGACTTAATATATCTTAAATTGCATAATAATGATATACTTTTTTGATAAAATATGTAAATGTACAAGGAATACTTCATTTTAATTCCAGAAATTTTTTTGTAGGAAGTTTAAAATATCAAATATATCGATTTGAAATTCATAGTAAAAATACTTTGATTTACTATAGTGAAAACTTTGATTTACTATAGTTAACTATAGTAAACTATAGTTAACTATAGTTAACTATAGTACTTTTTTGTTAGGGACGACTCAGATGGAAATGTCTGTCTGATTTTGGATACCACACAAGCAGGGATAATTTTTCTTTTTTTTTCCGTAGGATATGTCAGATCCAATGAGTGAATCTTCTGTAGGCCACGTATCTATATAATCTGTAATATAAAATTAACCATGAAGAAAATACTATATCATAAATAAACTTGACAAATTCAAGGAAAATTCAAAAACTTCTGTAAGAAAAGTTTTGTGTATACATTATCTTACTCATGTATTGGCTCGTTGTCATCAAGGGGCCCATCAGTGTCTACAAGTACACGGAGACTTCCAGGACGTCAATCTTGAGGCAATTTCCCTGAAACCCATCGTGTTCTGTAATACACTTTAACTCCTTTGCTTCTACTTTTTCCAAAATGGTTGCAATTCCATGGCAGCATAAACATCTTTCATTTGTTTCCATTACTTGGCACCTTTCACAGACACACCTTGTAATGTAAATCAAATCGTATATTTACTGTTCATATATGAAATATATATATCAATAATGCTGATAATGAATGGTTGAACAAAGTTTCATTTCTGAAATATTAACTAAAACTAGTAACATATTTGTTTTATTTTCATACAATGCTAAATTCTCTCTGAGGGTTCCATTTACCCTTACTGCATTATCCTCCTCCAAATCACCTCCCTCTGAATCTTCAGATTCACTTCTTTTGCTGCCTTTAGTTTGATTAAATAAAGGCTCAAAATTATAGGGTCTTATTTCTTCAGGAGCAAGGGAAAATCCATCTGACGAGGCCTCTTCAATTGTTTTGTTTAAAATAAAGCGAGAATTTGCAGGAAGCTCACCTCAGACGTAAAAATCGCCCACGTGACTCTTATCTCATTAATTTCGGCATTGCTCGGAGAACTGCATCGGTTGGTATTTATAGATTACTCTATCCAGCTGTGCCTTTTTATCTGATGCTTGTTTAACAGATTCTGAGATTGTGAGAATCTGACTTAAGAATGCTAAGGACATTGAATGCAGACAAAATATTTTTTATGTCCTGTGTCTTTTAAGTCAAAATATCAATCATGTTTATAGAATTGTTTAATTTACTCTTAAATGAAACTCTTTATTTGCACATGACAGCAGATTTACATTGATGAGGCAAAATAAGAAAGCATTTCATTTTCGACTTCTAAATACCAAATGTTTGTACCATTTACATTTTTGACTCATCCCCAAAATACCGATTTTACTCAGGTGACCGTTTACTATTTGTTTTTGTGTGAAGTGTATCAATATTAAACATTTTCATTAATCTTCTTGTCTGAAACCACTGAACTTATTCAACCAGTTAAGGCACAAAGCATCTATTGATGAAGAGAAACAAAAATTGTGAATTTTATTAGTTTTTACCTCCTGGGGAACGAGGGATGGGGCAAAAACCACTGAAATTAATCAAATCTTTTCATTTTTACTCAAAGACGTTCAACATCCCTGTTTAAAAAAAATGGAGTGGTGCTTGACCAGTGGAAGTGTCTATATTGGTAAAGATTCCTTAAGGTAAAAAAAAAATTATTTACAAAGAAATTGACGAAATTAAATAAACGATTAACAAATGTTATAATTATCAAAAACAATAAATCTTAGTGATACTCCACTTAAATTATTCGATTCCGTAGAAGCCTAAAGTCAGTAATTTGAAGAATTCCATTCCTCTGTCCCCCTTCTTAAAGTCGAGTCACCCAAGGGCTAGCGAACACCGTCCCCTCGCGTAGTGGACCAGCTGCATGACGGGTGTATCATGTAATGTGTATATGTCTGCAGTAGGACTGATCAAACACGATTCCTAGTTAGGGCAGTCTTGAACCGAGTTCACTGAACATAACGACTTTATTCTTGTAAAAGTATTATGTTTTCTTTATCCATAAATAGTATATCGTGACTTTTTTGAATATATTGTCATCGATTTTACTTCAGAAAAGTATTATTATAAATTAGTTTTTTTTTATAAGAAAGATTGTTTTCTGTTGGATTTTTTATTTAGTTTCCCTTAAACCTTCTCCTTTGTAAGAAAATATTTTGGCATTAAGAGTGAATGCTTTGATATTGTCTTAAAATTACAATATTCAATGACAAAAATAACCAAGAAAAAAAATAATATTAAACACTATGGCCTAAGATAGGAATAGGAAATTCTGTCACTTTTTACCATTAAAAATCTGGCTTATCTTCTGAGAAACACCCCTTCTTTAATAGCCATTCATAAACGTCATCTACAGATGACTCCACATTCATCACCATACCTGCTAAAAACAAAGTAATGATTCTTTTTATTATGCACCTAGTGATAATTTCTTATATTCAACAGACTAATCAGAACACAAGTTTCTACATGTGCAGTGTAAAAATACAAAAAGAACCCTTACCCGTGTTTGGTTTTGTAGTTCAGATTTTATGACAAACTGGACCGTGTCCCTTATTAATGATGCTGGGCCACAGCTGATTCATCTGCCTCCTCTTCTGAATAATCACTGGTAGATGCTTCTGGTTCTACTGGTGGAAGAATTAAAATGTTTGCGGCTCTTGGAAATGGATTTGTTACCTCATGTTCTATTGTAGGAACCCTATGTCATACATTAATAAAACTTCGTATATAGATTAATCCAACACTATCAAATAAATTTATGGAGAAATATGGAGTAACTACACATATTTATCTCATTCTATTTAAAAGACCCATTTCATTGCCTGGTGTAGGAAGGCGGCGCAATACCAAAAACTTACAATAAAAAATTGCCATAATATATAAAATCCTACGGAAAAGTGATGACTACCCTTTTTGAATGGAGGTGAACATTCTCAAATAGTTTTATAGTAATATTTCCTTAAATTTTGGTGTGTATGCTTTGCTAAGTATAAATTTCACAACGTTTTATTTACATGGGGTTGAAATCCAACAAATGGCAGCTTTGGCAGAGGCGGCGCACTGGACTATGTTAAAGTGTTTTGATCCTGAATTAACTCTTACAGAAATGTACCAATCATAAATGTTTGGTAGACTACATGTAGGAAGCATTTTCTCGTCCTAAGTATTTAAAATGACTTAAACGGTTTCTCTAAGTATATGTGAATAACAGTAACTAAAATAAAAGACATGGCTAAGAAATAGGCAAGAACTCCATTGTGCAACTTCATTAGAGAAAACAGACGAAAAATCCATAGAAATATAGTGTTTTAAAATAATTATAAATTTATACCTGTACAATTTCCCTGGCATTTTGAAGAATTTGACATATTTTTCTTTGACTTCAGGTTTTACATCATTCTCGGGATATGATGTTAAATGTAACAGAAAACAACCCTTGTACTAGCCAAGTTGGATTTTACATTTGGACCAAATACCAAGCAATGCAAAGAGATGGAAAAACAAGATGTGTTTGTGAAACACTATGCGCCCGGCGGCAACAAAGTTCAAAAAATCTATTTTTAGCATATTGGTCAAGGTCATTGACCATGGTGTCATTTGAAAGCACGCAATCGTTGAAGTATGCATCCCAAATATGAAGTCCCTGTCTCCTTTTATTCAAAAGTTATGGCAAAAAGTGTAAAAAGCTCTTTTTAGCATATAGGTCACAGTCAAGGTCACAAGATCAATGACCTTGTCGTCTTTTGAAAGGACTTTATTAGTGGAGTATGCATATCAAATATGAAGTCCCTATCTTCTATGGTTAGAAAGTAATGAGAGAGAGTAGAAAAAGCTATTTTTAGCATAAAGATCAAAGACAAGGTCACAAGGTCATTGACCTTGGTGTCATTTGAAAGGACTATATAAGTGGATTATGCATACCAAATATGAAGTCTTTATCTCTCATTGTTCAAATGTTATGGCAAAAAGTGTAAAAAGCTATTTTTACCTTATAGGTCACAGTCAAGGTCACAAGATCATTGACCTTGTCGTCGTTTGAAAGGACTTTATTAGTGGAGTATGCATAGCAAATATGAAGTCCCTATCTCCTATTGTTAAAAAATTATGACAAACAGTAGAAAAAGATATGTTAAGCTTATAGGTCACAGTAAAGGTCACAAACTCATTGACCTTGATGTCATTTGAAAGGACTTTACTAGAGAAGTATGCATATCAAATATGAAGTCTTTGTCTCTTACGGTTTAAAAGTTTTGGCGAAGGTTAAAGTTGACAACAGATAAACAGACAGGACAAAAACAATATGCGCCCCGAAAAAATTCGGGAGCATAAAAAGAAATCATCGAATCTACTCCACCCGAGTCATGTGTAAGTACACACGATTTCTCCTTATTTGGACTTGGATCGAGTGATGACTGGGCTCCTGCTTCTTGGCTTTTTGCCCAAGATTTTTCCTTTACATCTACACCGAGTTGCTGCATGGCTGCATCCTTATGTTTTTTCTTTGGTGACTTTGGTCCTTTAGTTTCGGGGTTAAGAACCACGGTCCGGTCTCGTCACTCCCACTCAAATTCAGCAAATCAGATGCTGTGTCCAAAAACGGAGGTGTATACATGAAAGGGGTCGATGTTCTTGGGCGATAGGGAAAAAGCAAGTCCACACGTGGTTCTGTAGACGAACCAGAGCTTAATGGTGTTACGTGTGTCATGTCACTACTAGCAGGTGTAGGCATGCGAGAGCTTGGTGGCGTGAAAAAAGAAGCAATTCATAAAATCATACTTCTACTCATATGCTTACTTTCCAATATGTAGGAAATTTTTTCTACACATATAATTCTCTTAAGCCTAATAATTTCAAAACAGACCTGCAGTCCATACTTGACCCATAAAGTATTGAGACATCTTGGTTTGTAGAAAGATGCTCCCTGTACAACACAGAACGAAGGATACCAACAAGTTGCTACTACGGGGCCATGTCCTGTGCTGGCAGCCAGGCTACTAATACTGTTCGTTATTTCCATATCCTTCTTAGCTGCAGTCCTCACTTGACCCACTGTCGACTTCAGGTATGCAAGTCTCAGGCATGTCTGGTGCTGAACATTTACCCAGTATTGAGACATCTCCTTCTGAACAAGCGGGAGAAGTTGAAAAGGCAATGATTTGCCAAACCCTGTTGGTAAAACTGGCATACAGTCCCTCTTTTCCACAAAGCTTTGCAATATTTCCACCTGTTCGCTCTTTAATTTAATATCCAATTCTCTCTCAATTTTACGTATGGGCGCAGCCATTTTGCTTGTGTAAGCTAGAAGCTGTATAAAACACTCTTACTCATTGGTCGGATGATGACGTCACATACCAATTTTCATTGGCTGTATATTTTTTTCAAAAGGTCATCCTGAGGTGACCCCTAACGCGCAGTCGTGAGATCCTTTGTGTAGCAATCTTAGGTGAATGGATCAAAGGATCTAATTTTAATTAGATTGTATTTGAGGGTATATACAATGATGCTAACTTGTAATTAGTACCAGTTTTAATGTTACCTAACACAGTTGTACAAAACTCTTTTGAAAATGAGTAAAATATTAGTTATTCTGTTGCATACAAGCGTCATTGTATCTGCAGGTGATACATACCAGTCAAAAATTGGCATTGAAGAAGATTTAGATCTTGAGGACATTGATGGTATGATCTCACTCCGGTATCTTTTCCAAAGGATAGTAGTGAAATTATTTTTGACTTGGAAATTACTGGTCTGGGTAAGATAATTGTATATGCAAATGTAATTGTTACTTATCATTTACTTAGAGTAAGGTTCTATTGAAGTAACCATTTCATTTATTAATTGATAATCCAGAACTTAGTATTATGTTTCTGTCATTCTTTAATGTCTGACTTTACTTTTCTTTCAGCTCGGACATCTGATATTATTCAGATAGCAGCAGCCTCTGGAGACGAGGAATTCAGTTTATATATGACCCCAACGACAGAAATTAGTATTGGAGCTTCTGAGACCACAGGTTTAACTTATGTTGGAGGTGTCCTGAAACCCCGAGGCCAGGTCGTGAGTTGTGTTACTCCCCAGGAAGGACTTTCCCAGTTTCTGGTGGGAGATAACATTAAGAGTTTTGATTTTCCAGTCTCAGTAAACTAACTGTCTAGATATAATTTATATACACATTTCCAGAAAACATTGTTTGGATTCATAGACACATTAAAAGTTGCTAAGAAAACATGGAAAAGACCTGAAGTTGAGAACTACAAGCAAGAAACATTGGTCAGAACTTTTCTGTACGTGAAATATGATGCTCGTAATGCTTTGGCAGATATACAATCCCTGCATAGGTTGTATAAGATGATGGCAAACTGTCCTCTTTCAAGTGATCTATTTACTCTTAATTACTATGCATGTAAGCAATCACTTGACCTTGTAAGGAAAGACAAAGTAATTTCAAGCCAAACAATGAAGAAACGTCTTCAGTGCTCACTCAGTTTGTCCAAACTTAGAAGTATTCATAAACGTGGTACCTTTAATGGAATTAGAAATGTGTTTGTAGAGCAATGTGAATGGTCAAAGGTCATTACATATCTGAATACATGATAGGTATATGTAGATGACTAGTTTAATAGTATAACATCACATGTTAAAACAGTATATGTCTTGGTGTTTAGGTTTTTCTTTTCACGGGTGAGCAATTTAGGCCATGATTTACCTTGTCTCTATAATAGAATACTGAACCAAAGAAACTTGTTTAACGACCTACTTCAAACTGTAATGAAATTTAAAGAATTATTGTGTAGGAGTGTAGAAATACTTGTACTGAATTTATTAGTCCCCTACCGGTGAAACCGGGGGGACTATAGGTTTCCTCGGCGTCCGTCCGTCCGTCTGTCTGTCTGTCCCCGTCAGTCTGTCCCACTTGGTTTTCCGCACTTTTTTTCTAAACGCTTGCAGATATTGAGCTGAATTTTGGTATGTGAGTGTATCTAAATGAGATCAAGTTTGAATTTTGCTTCGCTTCATTGACTTTTGACAGAATTATGGCATTTTGAATATTTTTCATAATCTCTAGATTAAGATAGGGTTCGAACTGCGCTAACTTCCGATTGTCAACAAAAATATGAAGCGAGGAAAAGACGGTGGAGAAATGAGTTAAATTTTCGTCTTAATATGCATTATTTTATTAGTTTTAAGGCATTTACAACTTGAAAATCTTTCAGTTTTACCTTGGACAAGACTTTTGCTTATAATGAAATGACATGCTGAAGAAAAAGGGGAACCCGGTAGGGGACATGTATTGCTTATGCAATACTTTCAGAATGCTTGTTAATATTGAAAGGTGTCATTTTTTGTTTCAATTAATTAGATTCTCAAATACAATTTACTTAATTCGTAAACCAATTTTGGATTGAAACCATCAATTTGAAATTATAAAAGATTCCTTCGAGAAAAATATGTAAAATTAAAGCCAATTTTAACAGGAATAGAATATGAAAAGTCATGTAATGGATATATAAGAGGATATCTATATTGTGTGATTTGATATTGGCTTTATCCAACGAGTTGAAATGGTGTATATAATCGCTAAGCTTGCCGAGCGAATATACACCATTTCAAGAGTCGCTTATTTGTCAAGACAGTTATCATGTATTTTGTTTATCCTGCAACATATTTCTTACATTTGAACGTTCAGAACAAGCTTATTCCGACAGTTTTAGGCACATCTCTGCAGCTGAAACATTGCAATATACGTGACGTCAATTCTAGAACGTCGGGTTACATGTACAAGGCTTTATTAGGGCAGTGACCGGATAAAGCTTTTGTTTATTAGATTATATTTATTGGGTCTATTCAAGGGTAGTTGCAGGATAAAGTTACTATAAGCTTACGACTGGCTTTTCATATCTTTTGGTACTGCTTGTTTTACTTCTGTGGCATCCATTGAAATTCTTGCTGATGAGAAAATTCCCCGAATGACTTTGGCATTTCCGTTGACTTGGTATTCCGCCAGCTTTGCACAACTAGTGTTGAACCTCTCTGCTACATGTAAATCAATGTCCCTGCAATTAAGTCGAACGCTTTTACGGAGCGACCAAGCAAGACGTTCTACATCCATTGCAGGTTGTCGTCAGACACATATGGAGAAGCCACCACTTTTTGGTGGAGGGCTAAAAATTTTGTCCTTTGCTTGGCCCTAAGTGCCGAACATAGTACAAAATTTGTAGCCCTCCACCAAAAAGTGGTGGCGTCTCCATATGAGTGAAATATTCTCGAGAGGGACGTTAAACAGCATACAATCAATCAATCAGACACATTGTGACGTCAGTTATGAAGCTTCATGCGGGTCACATGAAAGCAGTATATTGATGATATGTGGTTAGTTATTTTTTTTATATATGGTGGGTAGGTCACGTGGAGGTGGCTCATTAACAATGTGTGGTGGGTAGACAGCATAATATCTTTCCATGCAGTATTGCTCTCGACCAATGAAATTCAGATAATGAACGGGCCTTGTATTCAAACGTAGCAAGTCATATCCCATGATTTTCAACTGCAAAGTGGAATTCCTGGCATAATTGAAGCCCTGAATGGAACTCACATTTGACTTTACTCAGCACCAAAAGGGGAGACCGAAATTACTTTTAATTAATAGAAAACAGTTCCATCCATTCTGTTGCAGGTTTCATAGATTTCCTGAGTATTTAATTCGATGCTTGTTTTATTTTAGGGATTAATTCTTGTAAATAATTTCATTACATGTGAATATCAAACTTATTTACCTTATTTTCAGGTAGAATGTGACCGTCACATGGTCATTCGTCGTGCATGCACTGTATGGCCAAGCTGCGCTCATGATGCAAGGGTTCTGCGCAACTCATTATTTTATTATAAGCCGGGCAAGAGAATGCTATAGTTCAGAGCAACCTGATCCTCGCAGACAGCGAAATTGGCTAATAACTAAATTTAGGAATTGTTGAACGATACAATGGTCATCGTAGGGGAGGTTTCGCGGGTTAAGGGAAATTACTGTCCGGAGACCACCTCAGATATTTGCATATATAATTGTCGGATGCATACTTCATAACTTTTGTATTCTTAGCCATGATGATTATGAGGTGAAGAAAATTTGGCCAGAAAAAATTGTCTACCTGATCTGATGTTGAATTTGTTGATGATGAGGCACAGGAAGACTCCGATGTGGAGAAATTTGACCTCGAAGAGCTGCAAGGTGATTCGTTTTTAACATGCCATTACTGGTACATGGCTTTTATTACTGATGCATGGCCTTAAGTTACAGAATAATTTACTTTCATAACCCAAGAAACTATGTGCTGGAAACAGCCGAGCCGAGAATCATTCCGCTTAGGGAGAAATTTTGAAATACGCACTTTCCACAAGCTATTGTGGAATGAGAGGTGAAGTTATCTCCAGTTTGAAGAAGGAGCACAGCTTAAGACTGAAAGAAATGCCACATTTGAGGTTCTGAAAGTCATTGAAAACCCCATGTGTGGAATTGAGATTAAAATGATTCAATGATATGCAATCTTTTTTTAAATTAGTTTACTTAATCGTTTATTATTATTTTCTTGAATGTTCATGCACTGTATACCAGTCTTTTTCCTGCATTGAGAGTCACTGACAATAAAGACACAAGCAAACAAATATACTTTTTTGTATATGTACAATTAGTAGATAAATGTAACTTGTTTAATTTTAAAGATAATATATGTCTGCACTTTTTTTCCTGTACAGAAAATCATATTAACTGATTTATAATACAAACAAGACTCTTCTTCTGGTCTCGGATCTTTTGCTCTTAGCTGGTGGGTTGTCAAGAAGAGGATTTGTTGAAGGTGTTTGAGCTGATTGCTGTAGATTAATGATGGGGTTGCGCAAGGGAAGGTGGTGTGTGGATGGTTGATAAAGTAATGTCTGGTTTGGGGCTGATGGTGCTCGTACACAATTGCATAGATGGCATTTCATTTCTTCAGGTATTTTCTTCAGTTGATTAACAGAATTGTACGTGTGAATGTAATAGCCCAGGCTAGAAACCCTACAAATATACAGAAATATATTTAAACAAATAAATCCAGAGCCTATTAATATATACATATTGAAGTTATTCACATTGTTATTTGACCGGATCCTAGCGAAGGAGTACCGGTACCCGTTCTCAAGGACAACCGCACTTTGCCCCCAGGAGCCAACAACGATAACCCGCGTAAACGCAAGGTGTCTCAACTACATAAACAAATAGTAAGAAAAAAAATGCACGTTGATTTTTAAATCCGAAATTCACACAGCGCATGTTTAAATAAATTTTTTTAACTATCATAAACTTGAAGTGTAACATATAAACACAAAGAACTAGAAGAGATGAGTTGTCTAGTGTATTAATATTCCAGAACAAATCAACACATTTCGGTTGAAAGTGTCCATTTTCCGGTGCAGTATGTCGTTTAATTTCCAATCGACTCCAGGACAGTTCTTCTGACTTGTTTCGACTCGTGGACAGTTTGCAGACTTGTGTCGATTCCTGGACAGTTCGTCTGACTTGTGTCGATTCCTGGACAGTTCGTCTGACTTGTGTCGACTCCTGGACAGTTCGTCTGACTTGTGTCGACTCCTGGACAGTTTGTCTGATTTGTGTCGACTCCTGGACAGTTCTCCTGACTTGTGTCAACTCCTGGACAGTTATCTTGACTTTAATCAACTCTTGGGGCCAGTTTCATTTGTCACTGATCGGCGTACATCGAATTGCGTTGGTCATATGACCGGCGAAAAACGGGAAAGAGGCAAATGAAGTAAACCGGCGAAAACATTTTTTAACAAGAGGCCCTCGGGCCTTATAGGTCACCTGAGTATCATGTATCAACTTTCCAGTGATTATATTTGGTTCGTGTTTTAAGCCAAAAGCCATGAAATTCACAAATTTTGAAAGAGGCACCATTGCTTATCAAAGGGCAGATTTCAAAGCATTAATTCATTTTTAGTCAAAGTACCCCCCTGGTATCCCTGACCCCGCAGCCCTGAGAAATTATCTATTTTGAAAGAGGCCCCTTTCTTCATTATAAGGCCAGCATTTTTTTATGTTTAGATTTAGTTATGAACATGAGAATAAAAAAAGTCCCGAAGGAGAAGGAAATAAAATTATTTTTGATAAATCAATTATTAACATTGGTACATTCTTTTTTTATACTATCCTAATAGGCTCCTTACCACTGGACACATAGGCCTAATGCTTACAAATAGGAAAGTAGAACATTTAATTGCTTATTTCATCATCCGCCAGTTTGGGCCAATTACATAAATTTTGTGATGTTGATCAAAATATATTTCAAAATATCTTCATTTCTTTAATATGTGTTATATGAAAGTGTAGACATTGTTCTAAAATTTACTTGATGCCTAAAATTAATTTATAATTCCTATCATAAAACAGACAGGGAGTATTGGGGAGTAGGGTCAACATTTTTTTTTCAATTAAGTGTAAAATAATTTTTCTGGTTGATACAAATGATACTAAATACCTGTATATATTTGTATATTCTTGCCTTTAAATATTTGAATTTATTTTTATTTCTTCAGGTTATTGTTTATTTCTTCCTCAAATTTGAATTCACTTCTCCCATAGTTTTATTCATTACACATGATGCATAAGCAACCCTTTTCTGAGGAATGATGCTTAGAATGTAAGCTATAATAGATACCTAAACAATATCCCTGGCAATATGCAATAGCTATCACGGGCAGTTAAAAACCTGGGGCTGGGGGAGGAAAATAATTTACAGTTACTTTTGAAACGAATACATAATTATCTCACCATCATGTCATTGTGCAACAAAGTCGTCAGCATTTTATTTGTCTTTTGAACGGGTGAAACGTTTTGAATGGCACTCTTATCGATGAATTTTACACTAAACCAAGCTCTTCTCAGATCCTAAAACCGGAAGTGCGAGTTCGTAAATTTGAAATCTCGATCCCGACTCAAATTTGACATGGGAAAGAAAAAAATGTTTTATTTTTTTTCTGAACATTCAAAACCTTGAGCGGAGGGTTTAAAAAACTAAAAAAAAATAAATCCTGGCCTTAAATATGTAATTAGATCATTAGCATATTAACCAGGGGCAAAGGATAAGATGTTCAAAGAATTCATGCATTTCCCTATATAATCATTAGAGCTAGCCCCACCCCCCCTTTAAACAAGAACACCTGACCCTGGGGTCATAAAATTCACAATTTTGGTAGAGGCACTCTTGCTCATCATAACTATGTACTTAGTTGGTTTATTTTATACCCAGGAGCAGAGAAGAAGATTTTCAAAGAAATAATGCATTTTCACTACCTACTTATTTAGCCCCGCCCTAGCACTATAACCCCTGACCCTAGGGCCATTTATTTCACAATTTTGGTAGAGGACTCATTGCTGATTACAATCATGCAAACAGTTTGCCTGCTTGTTGTCCAGGAGTAAAGAAGAAGATTTTTAAAGATTGCATTAATTTTAGTGGTTTTGGCCCCACCCCTCAGGCCCCAGGGGGGCAGGGATCATGAAATTCACTATTTTTGTTCCCCTTCACCCATAGATAGTTTGTGCCAAATTTGGTTGAAATTGGTTCAGTGGTTTCAGAGAAGAAGATGAAAATGTTCAAATGTTAACACACGACGCACGACACACGACGACGGACGAAAACGGATAGCAATAGGTCACCTGAGTTTACTCATAAACCGCATATTGTTTAACATTTTCCTAATTAAAACAAAATAAACTCAATTATTTACTAATTTTAGTCTCTAACATTAGGTAACTAGTGCATTAACACTTTGAGTAACTTTGGGCTAGTTTAGACGAGTAATGGACTTTTACGAGGAGCGCTGACTTTTACAGTTGACGATTACTTTTACACCAGAGCTAATGTACGGTAGCTCTTTTATGATATAAATATTTAGCTCAACATTTAATTAAACAAAAATAACGTGTTATTTCAAAGCTCATATAAGTTGTCCTTGAAGGAAACGATAACCACCCTACCCTCAACTCCCGGTCTTCACATGTAAGTGCCCCTAACACCATACCTATGACCACTATAAAGGTTTTCTTACGCAATATCAATTCTGTACTTCCGTACATGATACAAGTTTAAATGTCCAAGTAAACCGTCAACTGTAGAAGTCAGCGCTTCTCGTAAAAGTCCATTAAGCGCATTCTTGGCATTTCTTATTCAACAACAGACTAGATCCAATTGGCTTGTACATCCCTCTTAACCGCTCCGAAATGGCATTCGGTTCGGTTCGAGTCAGGTTTTCCGGAATTCGGTTCGTTTTTTTTTTAATCTTTTATATTAACTAAGTTGCTTGCAACACGCCTTGTGATTGGTTGTTTATTTCAATGAATAAAGTTTGACTTCTTGATGTCCATGAATCAAGAAGATTTTAAAAGATTGCACTAATTTAAGTGGTTTTGGTCCCACCCCTCAGGCCCCGGGGGGGGGGGGACAGGGAACATGAAATTCACAATCTTTGTTCCCCTGTACCCATAGATGCTTTGTGCCAAATTTGGTTGAAATTGGTTGAGCGGTTTCATAGAGGAAGCTGAAAATGTTTAAAAGTTAACGCACGGCGCACGACGTCGGACAACAACGGATAGCAATACTCAAGTGACCTAAAAATGCAAACTTTATGCAATTTTGATACTTTGGAATAATCCTATATAAAAACTAAAATCCAGTTCTTCATAATGAAAACTAAAATCCAGCATCTGATGAAAGATCGAGAGTTTTCATCACTTGATGCATCATTTGTGCAACTGGTTTATATAATCCTAATATTTTCTTGGTGATAGACTTGCACCCATAATTTTTACGAGCCTGAGGTATAAAAATCGATTAATCCTGTATATATACATTTTTATCATCAAATTTCAAAACAATTAAACGTCATATTGCACAGCATAATCCTTGTATTTTAACTGCTGCAATAACCATAGTTCTTTGTCGAGACTGTAGCTCTACTGGTTTATACTTAAAACAAAATAAGAAAAAAATTGCAGTTGTGACTTGAGACTTCAAAACAGCCATCAATAGATAAATGATCCTAGCCATCCATCAAAATAAAGATGCACATAATTATGTATCTTATTGTAGTCTACTTGTGTACCAAGTTATACTGAAATCAGATCAAATCTGTAGGAGTAGCGTTTTGGAAAAATTTCACAGAAATTTCTATTTTTAGTAACCATGGCAACACTGTTCATCGAAATCAAAAACTGATGCACAAAATTATGTATCTAAGTATTGTGTACTTGTGTGCCAAGTTATATTGAAATCAGACCAAAACCGTAAATGGAGTAGCATTTTGAAAAATTGTTTACAGACAGACAGACGGACGGAAGACAGACGCAATTCTATCGCATAAGCTCTTCTGGTTTCTGACCAGTAGAGCTAAAAACCAAAAAAGCGATTTGACCACATCAAAAATGTATTCTTCGTTGTATGACCCAGTACTAGCAAATAGGGCAGCTGCAGCAGCCAGAAACAATTAATACTGTCTTTTTTACAGGCTTCAGCCAAAAGCATTTTGAATAAAATTGCAAATGATTTCGGCCATTATGTTATTATGTGAGAGGACAAGCATTAACCGGTGATCTAGCTGCTGGATCACAGTCTAGCTCCAAGACGTAAACATGTAGACGAAAACTAGGAAGAAGGGGATTCGTGGTTTGATTGTGAAGAAAAGTAAAACAAGTGTTTAAAGATACCCTCGGTATTCAGAGTACAGATAAAGAGGACAAAATGGTCATAGAGGAAGAAAACAAACATGTACGCTTTAAAAAGAAAAATGTCGAAGAAAATCTTTGTTTTATTCATTACATACGGACAATGAAATTGACAACAATCAGACGATCTGATTATTTATCAGCACCGTCAATGCAATAAATAATAAAAAAGAAAATTAAATGATATCTTGATGAACTTTCAAACATTTTCATTAAATATTGTATGACCTTGTTATCGGTAACATTAGACCCTTCTTCTCCCCTTTATTTATTTTAAAACTCTCTGGGAACTAAATACAACATAGAACAGTACATTAACAGTACTATTTACTGTAGAAATAATATGAAGAAAACCTATTTATAAAAAATGAATAATTAAGAAATTTCACTATATTATCATGAAATGCCTGGCCAACCTGACTTTAGAATCCCTGACTCTGGGACAATATATTTCACAATATTTGTAGAGGGTTATAATTTTTATTACAAACAAACCTATTGTTTAATTGCTATTTTACTGTATTTATTTGATATTCAGAAATAAATATTTCTAAAACTTGCACATTTTTATGATTAAGTCCAACCCCTCATACCTAAGAGTAAGGTGGTGTCTTGATATTCAAACTTTGTTTTCCTTTTTCTATTAGTGTCATAGGCCTGTTTAACACCGTTTACTAAATATTTGTTGTAAAATATGGTGTATATAACAGGTCTAGCACAATACCCCGATAAAGGTATAAAGCATGATAAAGCTATATAGCTTTATCAAGGTATTTAAAATACCTTGATGTAGGTATTTTATGTAATGAAAATTCAAAAAATGGTCTGTTGGTTGTTTTCAGACAGTTTGGACAATTCTTATTTTGTTGGTACCTCTGACACAAAGTCGTCTGTAGGCAGCTGAATCTCTTTTATTTTCAATCTTTTCTATAGCTTTGTCAGGGAGAACAGTGCTATCAAGGCTCAAATACGGACATTGTCGATTTAACGGTGACAGGCTTTCACAAGTGAAACGGATATAAGCAAATGTTAACTAGGCAAAAATGATGATAAAAAGTCTTGAAATGAACATTTGGTTGCAGTTTCAACAGGACCGAGATGGACATTGTAGTGTTCAGTATCTCTTGACTGGCTCTTTACCTCGAACGTGTTTTGGCCCATGTTTTCCAGATCATCTGAACAATATTCTCCTGCTGATGCATTTCGAACAAAGCAATGCTTCACAACACTTGCGTGGTTTGTTGATAAGGTCAGGAACAAAGTCTTTCACAATAATCAGGTTGGGGGGAAATGTAAATTCCGCTATAATAGTGGTATTTCACTATTCTAGTGAAATTACGCTATATTTCCAGTCGTGGATACCCTCAATTTCACCCGATACCATAAAAGGCGTTTGAGCTGCAAGATGGTAGGTATTACAATGAACAAAAACTGTCATGCTTGCATGTTTTGAATTTTAATAAATTTTCTACCGTTGCGTTTGAAAATGCGAGCACTCTTTTATAACGGAAGTTGCATTTTTAACATAGCAACCGATGATTGCGGGGATATATAAGCCTGTTTGAATCTCACTTATTTCTTATTAATGTGCACAAATTAATGTTTGTTACAATTGTCAACTTAAACTTGAAAGAGTTTATTGAATTAAATAAGAAAAAGATTATTTCTTTCTGCATGGTTACGGGTATGGAGGCCCGTTATGGTAAACGGAAAGACCCATTATAGCAAACATGAAGAAAGAGTGTATTGATAAACTCGATGTTTTTTCTCTTAACAAAATCAATTTATAATAAATAATCCAAAAACTACATATAAACGATCCAAGAAAATGTATCTACTATTCAATATCGGCTGGGTAATTGTTCATTTCAGAAAAAAAACTCAATTTATTTCGGTGTAGGTAATATTTAACAAGAGTGTCTGTAACCTTATTTTAACACATGTTCAAATAATTATAATTCAACAATCTTTTGTACTCCGCAAAAATGTATCTTATTTAACATTTTATGGTTATGCACTTAGGCAAAAATGATTTAACTTTAAAATCTGAAAAAATAGCTATAGTTTTTTGTTATTTAAAAAAATATTCATATCTAATAATATTTCAAATGAAATGAAAGTATATAGCAAAAAATCATACTAAAAGTATCAATTTTTCAGACTTTTAGATTTATGCCATTGTGTTATTGTTTAAACTACAAGGAATCTTCAAATAACAAATCATCACTGCTCAGCATAAGAAAAAAAAATCTTCGACTCAATTCCACAATCAAAAATTGATGTAAAACATCAAATAAGCCGCAAGCAATTTAGCATTTAAAAAAGTTCTTTCACAATTCTGAAAGCATAACCATGTAATGGAAGTGCAAGATATTCAAAGCTGAAATAGAATCTTGAAAAGCGTATATATTCATTTACAATCAATTCTTTTATCATAGACTTCATAGGCGTCAGAACCGGTGGTTGCTAAGGGCGCCCAGCCCCCCCCCCCCTCCTCTTTCTTGCAAGGATAAACATTTTCTTTGTATTGAAAATTGGGTTTTATCTTTTTTGTTGGTTTACCCCCCCCCCC
>PRKT01001495.1:29495-57859 GCA_003671525.1 Saccostrea glomerata
CCCCCCCCCCCCCCCCCCCATTTTAGCATCTATATGATCGTATACATTGTAAATTAGCGATAAGTCTGTTGGGGACCGGAAAAAAATGACATTTTCTATATGTATATGTAGACCAATATTGAAATGATAGAGTAAGATGTACATTTTCAAAGAATATATTCAACGACATCATTTAATCTTTGTACAACATGAATATTTGCATGATTTAATGTCTGAAAAATTGGTATTTGAAAGGATCCTTCACAAGGGGATAGACCGCTGACCATGTGTACAAATCTAAACAAGTTCCTACTCTGAAGTTATCTCGCAAGGCATTCGTAACAACTCGGAAATTTTTCAGGGAAGAAATAACTTATGTTCGTGAACAGAAATGACCGAGTATTTACGAGGCCCTATGTTCCACCAGGAACCAAAAGGAACCATGATTTACGATTGCTTGCAAGGGACTTAAATGAATACTTACGTATGTTCATGTAGTAAGGTCGTATGGATAAATCCCGGTCAAAGTACTGTTTTTTTACCCTTTCGCCATATCAGCAAACTTACCTCCACAAAACAAACGCTTAACCAGTACCTACATGTATATGTATTTTTTTTTATTGTTTTGGAAATAACATAGTTATACTTCCATGAACAATTGTTTTTTAGGGGGGGGGTGCAGCTTTCAGGCATTGATATAATTTTTTTTTCTACTTATCAATTATACCACACTTCTTTCAAAATCGATGTCCTTTTATTCTATTTCAATTGATAATTATATTGAAATGTGGAAAATTACACAATTCAAATAAGATTAAACGTGTTTGCCCCACCCCCACCTTTCTAACGATGTTACTTGCCTATTTGTCGGTGATTTAAGATGCTAAAATCAAATAAAATATACCGGTACACATTATATCAATTATTATGACTTTACTGTACATCAGTGTAAGAAATGATTTTTTTGTACATTGGGGAAACAGGGGGGGGGGGGAGGCCTCTCTTAAAAAACGAGCTCGGCACGTTGTGCTTCCCATGGAACAAAGACACGTTACATCGCTTGCAATTGTTTAAATTTTGTGTAAGATAAATATCGTATGTTGTACAATTTTGTAAAGAAAAATCTTGTATTTAATTCTCATCTTAAATATATTATGGAATTGAATTTGATCAGCACTAAAATATACCGATAAAAATATTTAAGTTATGTAGATATCTAGGCTTGATGCAAAACAATTAGTCGGACAACAATAAAAGTAAGACGTTAAATTCACACTTTCAGAATATACTAAAATCGTTAATATATAATCAACACATGTATAAGCTTTTCTTCTGTGCCACCCATTCAGTTAGTACGTTGATTCATGCAATATTTTATTGACCAAGTCAATGGTATCGGAAGACATTCTAACTGTACAATCTAAACATTTGATACACAGTTACACATACTATACATGTAAATAATCAGTTTAATTCATCATATTCAGCCGTATCCAAGAGAACAAGAAAATATATGTTTTAATGGTGTGGGATGCATGGGTCTCATCCCCTGAAAATCCTCATACATGTAATAATATAATCTACGTACATATACTATACATGTGAATATTCAGTTTAATTCATCATATTCAGCCGTATCCAAGAGAACAAGAAAATATATGTTTTAATGGTGTGGGATGCATGGGTCTCATCCCCTGAAAATCCTCATACATGTAATAATATAATCTACGTACATGTATATACGCTGCCACCGGAAGAAATTTCTTAAGATTTATTCTCAGCATTATTTTGTAATAGATAGGTCATTATGCATTTAATTGTACAATCGGCAATCCTCGGTTGACTCCGCTTCACTCCATTCAAACAGTTACGATCCATCCGAGGAGCTCCGAGTGATATCACCCCCCCCCCCCCAAAAAAAAAGAAAGATAACAAGAAAGGAAAAGAAAAACAATCACGATATAATGATGATTATTGGATATTATTTACAAAATGCAGTATTTTTTTTTTCAAATCCAACATCTCATTCATAGTCAGGTTGTAACGGGATCAAACTTTCTCTCACACATAATTGAAATATACCTATATAGAATGTATGTATTTTAAAATCATTCGCAGTAAGCAGACACATAGAAAGAATCCTCATTTTTTGGAAAGGGCTTTATAAAAAGACTTTATTTTTCAGTCTGAGATTAAAAAAGGAGTCATCAGACAATATTATTAAGAGGTCACAACATGCACGAGCGTAAATAATCTGATTTCACAATCGCAGTGTAAATTGAGATATAGGTCTATGGCAACATCAACAAAGGGGTCTTCTGCAAATACATCTACAGTGTGTGAAAAAGAAAACGGAACTATTGAGATATTGCTTGAATACCAGAATAATTAACCACCTCTTGACTGACCATGTAAATTACAAGATAACTAATGATCTGGCACTTTATTAAATGATCAAATATAGGAGCGATCCTTTTTAGAGAAGAGGGTGCATGTGCCATTGAATTTTCAAGGTGTTTATGGTCAAAATAAAAAAAAAAATTCATAGTAAATTAAAACGTAAAAACGAAAACGAACAAGCAAAATCGAAACAAAAAAATTAGTTAATTAAAAAGAAAAAAAATTAAGGAAATCAAGAGCAAGTGAATAACGAAACAAATATCGGAATTAACCCTTGAAAGCTTCCCTTTCTATAGGAACATAAAATGAACATAAGCACATTTAAAAAAAGTGCGCGCGCGAGGATGTTAGGGTGTGGGGTGGGGGGAGGGAGGGGGCTAATCTTACCATTTAATTATACGATATTATGCAAGATTATAAACTCAACTCAAAATGTTTGGAACTACTGTATTTGCCTTAAAAACCTCTGGTAAACCTCAAACCAGAAAATAAAACTAATTTACATTAGTCTGATTTTAAATCATCACTTTTATTTTCGACTTTGAAGTTAACAACATCAGTTTAAACCAAAGTTAACGTGTTAACGTGTTTAGTTTTAATTTATTTCAATAAATTTAGGCAATGAATATTATAAGACCTCCAATTAATTTTGAAAATGACCACTGTTGATTATTTTCACATTTTATTACGTCAGTTTTTCAAACCTGAGAGTATTGCGCCAAGGTGATGGTGTTGATGAGGAGATACAGAAGTCCGTACGGCTTTCGCCGCTTCATCCTTAATGAGATTGCTACAGACAGTTTCCCGGCAGCTGCATTCCTGTTTTTGCTACTATATATATTGACAAAACGCTATTGCAACTATGCTAGTATCATCTAAATTGATTCGATTACTTAATCTCTGATAAAAAAAAAAAACTTTGGGCATTGAGTCGCTAATTCTCGGGCCTTTCTGACTAACGCAGAAACAACCTGGGATCTGTATATAATATCTAATCCCCATCCCCACACCAAATTAAAAAAAAAACATTGAATAAATGCAGGAGACAACTTATCTGTAGTGTCTGGAGCTCAGCCGGAAAGGCCAAAGACGCGATTGTCTTCACAGATTACTGAGGTAAACACGTTCACCGTACATGAATTTGTTCATTGACATTTTTCACTTCTCTTGAATAAGGCCATTCATGAACTATCAAAAATTAAATTAGATAATAAACTATTTTGGAAATATTACCAGTAAATCTATAAATTTACGACATTAATTAATTTTTTTTCGGACGGTTATAGGCGTGTCTTTTTTAAAACATTAGTATTACGCAAATAAAGTTTTGTTTTGCTTTATCGTATTATTTTTTTATTGACGAAACGCACCGGCGCGACGTCACGTCTTTGAAGCGCTATTGTGACGTAATTACGTTTATGTCACGAAGGTCCCTTTTCGCTTGACGCAACTCATATATATGTAAATATATACCTATCAAAATGCAGAAAACTATGTTTGAAACATCAACAGGAGGAAGCAAGAGTCGGTGCTAAAGGATATACAGAATTCCACTTCTGCCTCATGTAGAATAAACAGACATAAACTTTATGGAGATAAACATATATTATATACATAAATGATACATTGACACATGTGTTAATTAAACTAAACTACAATGGACAGCAAGAGTCAGTGCTGAAGGATAGTATATTGTTATTATACATGTATTAAAGTTATCCACTTCTGTTCAATGTAGAGTATATAATACAACACAAATATCAACAACACCTTTACATAGTGTAGCATAATTATCCAACTAAGGTATGGACCTAATGACTCCGCTGGTTTGGGGCTAACTTTTGAGTGACCCCCACTCCCCGGTTTCCCATGACTTAATCCGGAGTCTGCGGACCCCAGCGGTGCTACCACGTCGTGAACAAGGGAACTATCCCCATCTCGGGCCACTGACTGTCCGGGCAACCCATTTTTGTAGCTCACTAACCATTTAGGGAGTTGCCTGGACTCGCACCTTTTAAGCTTGTCATGGTGCGTGACCTTGACCTCGCGCCGAGATTTTACAACAAATATTGTGTCCGACTTGGTTTCTATTATTATCCCAGGACCCCTCCATACTGACTCTACCTTTTTTCCCGCATTGCGGCGCCAGTAAACCAAATCTCCGACCTTGAACTTACTGGTACGGACCTTAATGTCATGAGACCTTTTCATTGCTTTTTGCGCAACTTTTAGTTTTCCGCGAGCAATGTCGTGCGCTCTCTGAACATTTTCTTCTAGATCACGTACATACTTGTCCACCTCACCCTCCTCCCCATTTTGAAAAGACGTGGAAGGCGGTTGGGCGATCATCAAGGTGGCTGGTATATTTACTTCTCTACCCAGCATGAGACGATTCGGGGTATACCCAGTATGGCGATTTACCGCGGACCGCAACGCTCCAGCCAATGGGCCTAAGAACTTATCCCATGACTTGGGTTGGTCATCTATGTAGCAACGAACCGCGTCCATTAGAGTGCGGTTATAGCGCTCAACCTGGTCATTCCCCGACGGACGGTAGGGTGTGGTCCTGGCTTTATGTATCCCCAACACGGCACAAATCTTACAGAACAGCTCACTCTCGAAGTTACGGCCCTGATCTGTAAAGATTTCGTAAGGATAACCAAACCGAGAAAAGAAGTCATTGATAGCGGAACGAGCGGTAACTTCCTCTGTCTGAGACGGAAGCGGAATACACTCTACCCATTTGGTAAAGTTATCTACCATCATGAGTATGTATTCGTTCCCGCTATCGGTTCGGGGAAGCGGCCCGAGAAAGTCTAAATGTACCCTCTCCATCGGGCTTCCCGCTTGGTAGCTCTTGAGCTCCGATCTGTTCGGCAACGAACCTCGCTTATTCCTTGCACATACGTCGCAAGTTTTGACATATAACTTGATGTTTTTTGACATCCGCCACCAGTAGAACTGTTGTTTTAGGCGTTCTTTAGTTCTCTGGATTCCCTGGTGACCAGAGGACGGTATGTCCTGACATAAGTGCATGATCTCGGATCTGACACTCCGCGGCACTAGGAGCCGACGGGGCGCATCCGAGTCATCCGGTTCTCGCCAAACAACTCCTGTCTCGTCGAGATAAAAACAGTCTCTCTCCAGAAGATAGCACTTCTCTTCCGGACTACAGATTATTAAGTCACTTTCGGTAGGTAGGTCCCCAGACTCTAAGTACTGTCTGAGGTATACCATAGCTTCGTCCTTCCTCTGTTTTTGGGCTATGTCTGCGGAACTGTATGAGGATAGCGAAATTCCCGTAGTGTCACCTGTTAACTGACAGACTTGAGGACTAACTGTCTCAATCTTGGGATTTAAATTCGACACCCCACTGACATTAATCTGGAAACTGGGGAGTGCAGAAACACTCGCAGTCGAGGGAGTATCTTCCCAAAAACTAGAAACAATGGCCTGACGAAGGGTGGGATCTAGTGAGCCACAACTACCCCCTTCGGCGGACTGACCTTCCGCTGGCACAGGCGTCTCGTCAAAAAGTTGGGACAAAGGAATTACATCGTCTATTTCAGTGTTAAAGTCATGCCAGCGCTCATGGGCTCGGCGGCAATAACGGAATCCGCCGCAGGGCAAGTCTTCGACCCTAATTCTCGTCGAGTACCCCTGGCATGAATCAGGTATGTCCCGGGACAGAGCGTCAGCATTCACATGCTTCTTTCCCGGGCGGTGTACGATCCGCATGTTGTACTGGCTCAGTTCCTCGAGCCATCGAGCAATCTGGTTCTGCGGATGCTTGAAGTTCATTAGCCAGACCAGGCTATGATGATCGGTCCTGACTGTGAACTCACGACCCAGCAGGTAATGGCGGAATTGTCTGGTAAACTTAATTACCGCCAATAGCTCTTTACGAGTAGTACAGTACCTGCGCTGCTCTGCGGATAGCACAACACTCCCATACCCTATTGTTCTCTCTTTCCCACCCTGGACTTGGCTTAATTCCCCGCCTACGGCATAATCTGAGGCGTCGGTGTCCAGGATGAAATGACCCTTACTGTTCGGTATCGCTAGAACTGGAGGATGAGTCATTAACTGAATGAGTTCCTCAAAAGCACTTTGCTGCTCTTCACCCCACCGGAAACCACTTTTTCCGGTAACCGCATACAGCGGAGCCGCAATTCTGGAGAAGTCGGGGATGAAACTGCGGTGATAATTGGCGAAGCCAAGAAAGCGCTCTACGCCCTTAACATCACGCGGAACTGGCCAGTCACGCACTGACTCGATGTACTGATCCCCCATCTCAACTCCGTGCTCGCTCACGGTTCTACCAAGGAACTCAACCTTAGTCTTAAACAACTCGCATTTCCGAGGCTTGAATTTAAGGCCATATGCTCGGAAACGCTCAAACACTTGTCGTAAGTTATCAAGGTGAGCGTGTGCTGTAGATCCTAAGACTAAAATATCGTCTTAGAAGGCTAAAGCTATCTTCCAGTTGAGCCTGTGTAACACCAAATTTATGGCCCTAGCAAAGGTCGCGGGGGCATTACACAGACCAAACCCCATTCTAGTGAATTCAAATAAGCCATATTTTGTAATAAAGGCAGTCTTTTTCCGGTCTTCTGGAGCTATCTTAACCTGCCAGTAAGCCGCATTAGCGTCAAGTTTGGAAAACCAGCGGTTTCCCGCTAGCGTGTCCATGCACTCCTCAATGAGTGGCAGAGGGTACGTGTCCTTGACTGTCACCTTATTAAGGGCTCTATAATCCACGCACCAACGGACGCTGCCATCCTTCTTCCGGACCAGCACTGGGGCAGACGCCCAGTCTGAGGAAGATGGCTGGATGACTCCGACTTTCAACATCTTATCGTGATGACCCTCTTCCTCCCCTTGAAAAACAGCAGGGGTGCGTCGCATCCGCTGCTTGACAGGAGACGCGTTACCGGTGTCTATTCGGTGTTCGATCTCGGAAAAACTTCCGAGATCAAGGTCATCAGTAGCAAAGACGTCAGCAAATTCTTTAACTAGCTCCGCAGCCTGAGACCTGACTTCCACAGGCGCAGTCTTGCCTAACTGTTCTAGCAGTGGGGCAATATGTTTATTACTGTTTCCCCCCTTGGCTGACACACGACGCACTGTTGGATCGGTACCCTCAACTGACACCGCAGTGACGGTTTCCCCCACCTTGGCACCAGTCTTTATAATGTGACTTCTGTCAGTCAAGTTTAATATGCATAGCTTGGCTCCATTACCTGCAGCGTTAAATGTCCGCGAGGTTACTATACCAGGCGGAAAAGTGTTAGCTGGTTCCAGCATAAATTCTGGCATCTCGGAACTAAGGGTGCACTCGATAACTTGGGCAGTGTGCGGAGAGACCCGCACTCTGCGGACTGAAACCGCCTCGAGTACTGGCACTGTTTCTTCAGAACTTAGGGCAAAATGCGTGTCTATACCCTTGACCCTTAGAGTACCTGCTTCGCATGAAACTTCTGCACCATGTGCGCGCAGGAAATCAATCCCCAGAAGCATTTCATCTTGCAAAGGGCCAACATAGATCGGGTGATAAAAATCATAATCTCCAATGCGTAAGTTGAGATTTCCAAGGTACTGTGCGGTCATACCAGCCCCCTCGCCAGCAAGCCTAACATTAGTATCTCTAACAACTTCGGGCTGCGGCCTCAAGGACTTATAAACTTCACTTGAGATTATTGTGATGTCGGCTGCTGTATCTATAGTCGCTTTGATATGCTGACCTCCTATGCATATGGGAATGCGCCACGCTCCTGAGCCTATGCTATGACTACCTGACCTAACTGAGGGAATAACATAAGTGGCCTTGATATTCGGAGTGTCAGCAAAAGTCACCCTATTACCACTAGTCGAGCGCTCCTTAACCCTAGTCTCGGTACATTTTTTCAGGCACGGGCACAAGGGCTGCGGGCTGCTCCTACGGGGACAATTCCGCCGTATGTGCCCCGGTTCTTTGCACTCATAACAAACAATTGTCCCTGACCTCTTACAGACCCCTTGACTCGCTGATTTCCCCCCTATAGGCTTACGTGTAGGGCTACATCCCCTACTACTCTCCCTAGAGTCGCATGTGGAACCAAACCTTCGCTCTACTGACTTATCTCGACTCCCGGAGTCCGAGATCCTACGTCGGTGAGCAGGCGGCGAGCGAGAATCTCTCCGACCTTCAGGGTCCCGCTCTGAGTAAACGGACCTCACAGCACGGGGGCGACGAACCACTGCTCGGCGGCTTAACTGGCAAGTTTTCACCCTTTTTATTGCCTCCGCCAGAGTACAAGGGGGGTTGTTGATCAACTGTTGACCCGCCTCCCCATCACTGCAACCAAGAGCAAATCTAAAAATAAGCTGCTCCTGAAATATTTCTGGCGAAGTTCCGCCACCAAAGGCCTTCTGGGCAGTGTCCATGACTCTATCTGCCCATTGTTCCATTGATTCTTCTGGTTTTTGAGCTATGGAGCTAAATTCCAGCTGAGAGGCTGCCCTTAAGGAACTTTTCCCAAACCTCTCCTCCATTCGCAGTACTACTTCTTGGAAACTTAAAAGGGTCCCCCTGCGACGCAGAATATCAAAGTACTTGAGTGCTGCCCCCTCCAATGTTAAACTCAAGGCAAACAAACGATCGGGGTCCCCCCACTGATGGTACTCAGCTATTGTAGAGAACTTTGAATAGAATGGTCCCCACTCTACATCCCCATTGTACTTCATCCACTTTATTTCCGCTGGAATATTCCTACTCACGCTACTCCGAGTTCCAGGGGGTATTTAACTCGGATATTGGGATGTATCTGCGGTAGACATTAATGTGTGACCTTGAGGTACCCAAGACCAACCCCCTACCCCAGGTGCAAAGGATGGTGCTCCCCCTAGTGCCGCCGACTGCCCTACCAACCCACCATAGTAGCCAGAACCCTGACTACCCAAGTTAGCTGCACTTGAGGACACAGATGCGGTTGGTGCCGTCACTGGCACACTTATGCCACCAGCAACATGACCCGGAACAGAAGGGCCCATGCTAGGATGTACAGGATTCCCCCCGTTCCCTGATAAGAACGATCCAAATGTAATAGTACTCGGCAAACCCGAGCCAAGACTACTGTAGTCTACTGAAGAAAATGGCTGACTTTGAGATGCTAAAACATAATTGACCTTAGGGTTTTGGTTAGGAATAGATTCGGTCCTAGGTAAATTAGCGACGGGCTTCACTGTAGGACACTGCACTGGCAATGAGCTAGGAACCCAGGGACTCCCCTGGCTACTAGTCATTACAGACGGACTGGCAGTGACTTTGAGCTCCTGTGGCTCAGTTACTGACTGCGGTTTCTCAAACTTCATCATTCCCGCAAGCATTTTAGTTATTTCACCTAATTGAGTCCCCATGTTTGTCTCCATAGACCCCATATGAGATGTCATGTCGGTTTTCAGAGACCCCATCTCAGACGTCATATCGGTTCTCAGGGCTCCCATATTATTTTCCATAGACCCCAGCTGAGACGTCATGTTAGCTTCTAATGAGCCTATATCCCCCCGAAGGGCCCCTACGTCCTGACCAAGGTTATCTACCCTGCTATTAACCGCACCAAGGTCACCCTGTACCTGAGAAATATTTCCCTGAATCTGACCTATTTCTCCCTGCATTCGGTCAACGACCCCCTCCAGGATAGTCTGTCGTTTCTGGAGCAGGGAATAAAACTGCTGGAAACCGGGCGTTTCCAAAGACCCATCAGCTCCCTGTGTAAGTGACATATCTCGGCCCCCATACTGGGTGACATTATCTTGGGCACCCTCCCCCCGGGGCATCGGTGTGCTACACACACCCGGAGCAAATCTCGCGCTTCCGGGAGGCGGAACTTTCCGCGGACTGCGTTCCCCCGGGGTACTCCCCAGACCCGCTTGGTCATTTCCCCCAACATGAACGTCCCAGTCCCCACTCGGCCTCAAAGTCCCCCTCCCCCTACCAAAGGAACTGAAAACATGGTCCATCTCGCCCGATATCCTCAAAACGGCAAAATTACAAACTTACATGAATTAAGCGGTTAATCCGCTAAATACAAAACCCAAGTATAAACGTATATACAAAATAAAATAAATACTGCTGCCTTACATCTCGGAAAAATATCCAAGATGGCGACGGGCACTAACACGTGCAGGTAAAGTTTTACCCCGCAGTCAAACTAAAATTCCCTGGTACGCCGCGCCAATATAGCGTTTCTCTATATTAACTAATACTACAGTGATGGCGGAACAGAGAAAACACGATGGTAAAATAATCCGCTGTTTATTAGTGCCCGCAATATACTATATAGGTTACAATAATGGCGGAGCTGACAGAGACACGTCTGTACTCTGCACAAGCTGGGATGAGGAAGTTTTCGTGGAAATAGCACGTATTTTTCGAATCTGGAGACTGGAAAATCCTCAGATGGAAATTAATCAGAAGGTGAAATTTAACATCTATATATAGCTATAGAATCTTATTTTGCATCTTCCGTATTTTTTGTACTCTATTACACATTATATACCACTAATCTTGAAATTTAAATAAATTTGAAAAATAGAGAATTTCAAAAGGGAAATTTCATGAAATTTTTCTAACGTGAGACTTATTTGCATTTCATTTAATGGCAAACTCGAAGTCAATACACATCTTCCGAATATTGTTTCTCAATCTGTTCATATTTTTTTGAAATCTATCTTTTCATGTAACATTTCGGAAATATTTATCCAGAATTATGTGTATATTTTCGTGCGTATTAAATATAGAGATTTTTCAATAGGTGGCACTGTAGCTACTAGATCAAAACAAGGGGGGGGATAGGAAGAAATAAGTATAAGACTGAGAAGACACAGAGTACACACAACTATGTTTAGGGAGCATCTATAATAATTGAATTTGTTTTTCAGATATATTTAAGTCCATCATATCTCTACCTCACGAGAAAGTGTTAGGCTTTTTAAGGAAAGTAAAAACTACTAAAGACATGGGCCAGTTGTGTGCAACGATAGACAGGGAGAATAAGCTCAGCCTACTGAAGGAGATATGTCTTCGTAAGACAGACAGTAGAGATTGGGAAGAGGCTGAGGAAAATTATTCAGACTACACAGTTAAAATGAGCAATTCTTGAGTAATTATTTTTTTCTTTTCATTGAAATGTCATGGAAAAATTCTACAGTACTTGAAATACACACAACTTTCTTTAGGGGGCATCTAAAATAATTGAATTTGTTTTTCAGATATATTTAAGTCCATCATATCTCTACCTCACGAGAAAGTGTTAGGCTTTTTAAGGAAAGTAAAAACTACTAAAGACATGGGCCAGTTGTGCGCAACGATAGACAGGGAGAAGAAGCTCAGCCTACTGAAGGAGATATTTCTTCGTTAGACAGACAGCAGAGATTGGGAAGAGGCTGAAGAAAATTATTCAGACTACACAGATAAAATTGAGTAATTATTTTTTTTCTTTTCATTGAAATGTCATGGAAAAAAATCTACAGTACTTGAAATTTTAGTTACCATGGGGACATCAGTCACTTAAATTAAAAGTAAGAAAAAGTATGTACCTCATTCAAGTCTATACTTGAATACCACATTATTTTAAAAGAAGATCACATTGTAGGAGTAGTAGCTTTTTGAAATTTTTTCAGGGAAATTTTTAATTTTAATTACTAGTACCAAGACGACACCATTCATCGAAATCAAAATCTAATTCACAGAATTATATACCGGTATCTTGGTGCAGTCTTTGCCCCGCTTCTGTCTCCATTTGTCGAGCCCCACACTTTTTTCTTAAAGATTAGCCAGAAGGTTTACTGCGTAAGCCAACTTTTATTCGCGACGACTTTATTTCGCAATTTACCAGGGATAAACTAGTTCGCATCGATTGTTTGTGTTTATTACATATATTGTATAATATAGTATTATTATAGTTTGAAAAAAGTCTATTGTAGTATTTTTATAATTTGCTTTCATGTGCTAAGAATTGGCATCTTCCTATATAATTCTACAGTAAATATACTTGTATTTTGAGACGGTCCCTCAAAAATACCTGAACGGTAGATTTCCCCCAAACTCTGCATGTACACTGAAGTTAATGTAAGTTATATATATGGTGTAAAAATGAAGAGTTTTGCTTTTGTTGTTTTCACACAATAAAACTATAGTAGGCCCTCTTTAGTGTTTTAATACTGACGACCCGATAAAAAATTATGCCCTGGATAGTCTAGATCAAACACATTGGCACGTTTAAAAATCCTAACTCCTCAATGGCCCTGAGTGCCGAGTATAGGTCTAAATTTGAAGCCCTTCACCGGCATCGTTGACGTCTCCATATGAGTGAAAAATTCTCAAGAGGGATGTTAAACAATATACATGTACAATCAATCGACCTTTTGACCTTGGACTTAAAGATTTACGTACTTTAAAAAATTTAACCCTGACCAGTAATTTTGTACAGTAAGGGCTAGGGCTTTCATACTTAACATATGTAATCTTTGTAAGTAAACCTTTCATTGGAAATCAACAACTTTGACCCTTTGATCTTGACCTTGGAGTTCACCAACTTTTGAAATGCTGTTTACTTGGGACACCGAAAGCGGGGGACAACAATTCTTTGAATTTGCTTGTTCCCATTATATTCGATTAAAAAACATATAAGAATATAAAAACAGTGGCATACTAAGTATATTTAATTGTGTTTATATATAAAATTCGAATTCTTTTCGCAAAAAAACATACACAACATCTGAAAATTTTTAGAACAGTTCTCACCTGATTTGAGCCAAAAGTAGGCTTCAAATAATTTTGAATTTATTACATATTCCAAGCAGAGATTTAAATACTCTCTTTTTGGACCCCTTGGTTTATCCCAGCTTCTGTCGAACCAAAGTCATATGAGAATATAACAAGAAGTTCATTTCATGGATCAAATCCTCCCTTTAACGTTCTAAGTGTACAATCCCAGATAGTGGGTCGGCGTATGTTGAACCTTGTGATATTTCTTTGTTTATGGTCGAAGACAACTTCATGAGGATACAAAGCAGTCAAAGACAATAAGAAAGGAAGATCTGGAAGAAGGCATTTTGAATATGAGTCTGAATTGGATGAGATATATTCCAAAGATCCTGCTATCATTCCAGACGTAACTGCTTGTAGAACTGACTCTAATATTTCTTCAGAAGTTCCCAATGATTCAGAAGATGGTGACGATGAGAGTTCAAGGTCGTCTACTATCAGGTTCGGGTACTAATCCAAAGAAAAGAAAGCGTACATCTATTTCGAAAGAGGTCATTGATGTGATGAAAAACTTTATTGATAATCAGGAAAAAAAGACGGGAGGAAAGTGAGCGTAAAGAAAAAATGCACCATGAAAAGATTGGATTAGATGAAAAAAACTCGTTGAGACAATTCTGGATACAAAAAATAAAAACCTATCCGAAAATCCGTCAACTCCGGTCAAATTTGCCATTTCCGCCATCAATGATTGTATGATTGATTGATTTATATTGTTTAAGTGTGAGGCGGCAATATTTCAGCCATATTTCGGCTGACCTACTTTTGACATTTCATGGCTACTTTTACGTTTCTCTGGTACTTAAATTGGCTTAGAATCATAAAAATTGGTCTGTTGTCGCATCTTGGGTATTCGGAGATTATCACCAAAAAGTAAGTCACAGTGACATATTTTTGACATTTTATGGCTATATTTTAGTATCTCAGGTACTTATTGGCTTAGAATCATCAAGCTTTGTCATTCGATGCATACTAATATTAGGTTTTCGAAGCAGGCCAACCAAAAAGTGGGTCACAGTGACGTACTTTTGACATTTTATGGCTAGTTTAACGTATCTCAGGTACTGATTGGTTTAGAATCATCAAAATTTCATGTTTTCGGAGCTTGTTGACCAACAAGAGGCCACGGGCCTTAGAGGTCACCTGAGCATTATGCAACAACTTTCCAGTTACAGTATATTGAATTTGATTCACGTTTTAAGTCAGATGCTATATGGCATTCACAATTTTGAAAGAAGCACCATTGATCATCATAACAATACACTTAACAGTTGCTTTGCTTGGTAACTGAATACCCATACGCAGGGAAGGGGAACAAAAATGCACTCCAACTAATCAGTAATATTAAGCAGTAATCAGTAGTGCCCCTAATATGGTGACATAAACCCCTGACCCTAGGTCCAAACATTGCACAAATTTTTAAAAGGCACCCTTAAAATTGCCTATCAAAAAAAATAAATGTTTTATAAATACAGAGGAGCAGATTTCAAACAATAAATTCATTTTCAGTATATAAGTAGAGCCCCCCCCCCCCGCCCCTGGGGCCTTAAAATACACAATTCTGCAAGATTAGGGCCCTTGCTCATTATAACTAGGTAGTTTATCTACTTCATACCCAGAGACAGAGAAGAAAATTTTCAAAGATTTAATGAATTTTCACTATATAATCAAAAGAACCCCGGCCTAACACCAGAACCCTTGACCCTGGGACCATAAAATTCACAATTTTTGTTGAGGCACTCCTGCTCATCATTACTATGCACTTAGTAAGTTTATTTAATACCTAGGAGCAGAGAAGAAAATTTTCAAAGAATTCATGTATTTTCACTATAAAATCAATAGAGCCTCTCCCCCTACACCAGAACCCTTGACCCCAAGCCATAAAATTCACAATCTTTTGTTGAGGCACTTTTGCTTATCATAACTATGCACTTAGTTAGTTTATTTAATACCTTGGAGCAGAGAAGAAGATTTTCAAAGAATTCATGTATTTTCACTATATAATCGATAGAGCCTCTCCCCCAACACCAGAACCCTTGACCCTGGGGCGATAAAATTTACAATTTTTGTTGAGGCACATTTGCTTATCATAACTATGCACTTAGTTAGTTTATTTAACACCTAGGAGCAGAGAAGAAAATTTCAAAGAATTCATGTATTTTCACTATATAATTAATAAGGCCCCTCCTCCCCAACACCATAACCCTTGACCCTGAGGCCATAAAATTCACAATTTTGGTAGAGGCACTTTTGCTTATCATACCTATGCACTTGGTTAGTTTATTTTATACCTAGGAGCAGAGAAGAAGAAGATTTTCAAAGAATTTATGTATTTTCACTATATAATCAATAGAGCCTCTCCCTTAAACACCAGAACCCTTGACCCTGAGGCCATAAAATTCACAATTTTGGAAGAGGCACTCTTGCTCATCATAACTATGTACTTAGTTGGTTTATTCAATACCCAGGAGCAGAGAAGAAGAGTTTCAAAGAAATAATGCATTTTCACTGTATACTTATTTAGCCCCGCCCTAGCACTAGAACCCCTGACCCCAGGGCCATGAATTTCACAATTTTGGTAGAGGACTCAATGCTGATTACAATCATACAAATAGTTTGACTGCTTGATATCCTGGAGTAAAGAAGAAGATTTTTAAAAATTGCATTAATTTTAGTGGTTTTGGCCCCACTCCTCAGGCCCCAGGGGGCAGGGATCATGAAATTCACAATTTATGTTCCCCTTCACCCAAAATGCTTTGTGCCAAATTTGGCTTGAATTGGTTCAGTGGTTGCAGAGAAGAAGCCGAAAATGTTCAAATGTTAACGCACAACGGACGACGCACGACGACGGACAAAACGGATAGCAATAGGTCACCTGAGTTTACCCCCTTTTGAATATCTCATTTCTCATATCTATGTCTGGCTTAGAATCATCAAACTTTGTCAGTAGATGCATCTTGGGTTTTCGAAGAATGTCGACCAAAAAGTAGGCCACAGTGACTTGCTTTTGTCATTTTTTGTCATATTTAGGTGTTTAGTGTACTTATTGGTTTAAAACCATCAAACTTTTTTATTTGATGGTTCTCGGAGAATGGTGATCAAAATATAGGTCACAGTGACCTTATTGTGACATTTATGGCTTTATTTAAGTATTCTAGGGTACTTATTGGCTTAGAATTGTCAAATTTTGTCAGTTTATGCACCGTTGGTTTTCAAAGAATGTTGACCAATAAGTAGGTCACTGTGACGCACTTTTAAATATATCAAGTACTTATTGGCTTAAAATCATCAGTCTTTGTCAATAAATGCATCTTGTGATCTCAGAAAATTTCAATCAAAAAGTAGGTCACTATGACATACTTATAGTATTTAATAGAAAGATTTAAATATCTTCAGCCCTAACTGGCTAAGAATCATCAAACTTTGTCAGTTGATGTATCTTGGGTTTTAAAATAGATAGATTAATTTATCAAAAGAGCGATTCAAGGCCCTTGGGCCTCTTTTTTCTTGGAAACATTTTGCGTTTTGTTATCAACTACATGTAGTCTAAAGTCATATTTACCCTCGTTATAATAAATTATTAAACTGTCAGTAATCTTTTATTTGAATAAAAACAAGCTGTTAATCATAATTTAGGAAACATTAATTAAAGAATCTTTTCAAAAATGAACATACAGTAGGTGATGCACGAAAATGGACAAATAGATTAGCTTAGCGAGTCAGGATACCTAAAAAGTTCAAGTTCAATACCAATTTTAAATGCCATGAAACCTTGTCTAAAATTTGAATGGTTAATAATTTAATTTCACTTATATCAAGCAGTTTCATTGGCTGCATCATTCAGAGGAACATATAATATTTTGGATAACATAACTTCCCTACGTCACATTGAGTTACGTCAAAAACGTATTACTCCGCTTGACGTTACTTTCAAAATAATGCCAATTTGAAGTCTTTTTCCGGTGGAAATATTGTCTCATTGTCTACAATTGAATTAAATTATAAGGAATGAACTAATTTCAACTTATGTTATCCGATATAACAAAACTTGGAACAGTTTACGCTTTTTGTATAAACCGCTTCGCGGTTTATAAAGCGTAAACTGCCCCAGGTTATGTTATATCGGATAACATAAGTTGAAATTAGCTTCATTCCTTAAATAAAGTAATATGAAGAATGACATTTCTTAATTTATGATACTTTAAGTCAATTACAGAATATTATATGTCCACCACATTAATCTAAATTGTTGAGAAATAAGTAAAAGTATTTGTGTTTCATGAACACATATCTTTGATGATTCAAAAATGGTAACTGTTCCATCCTCTTTTTGGCTATAGGTGTTTAGGAGGAGGCATTTTTAAAGGAATTTATGAATTTCAATATTTGTTTTTCGGTTATATAAATTTCATGTAGAATGCTATATTTGGTGGATTTAGAAAGAACTTGTGTGTCCATATACTTTTCCACTAACATTTCCCTGATGTCTGTGTCTTCAATGATATAGACTTTTTGCTGTGCTCATTGCATTGTGGCCTTCAATGAAAGAATTTTCTAATTAAAAAATGATGGCTGTGGACAGAGGAGAATCAAACCTGGTGGTTTTGCGTCTTATTTTATGATGATAGGCTCCTGCCCTACAGATTTGATCAAGTGTTTTTGTTGACATTTCAAAAATAGCTCTAACAGTTTGAATAACTCTATCCATGATATGTTCTTTATCTTGAAGCATATCCTAAAGGAAACTCAATGCTTGTTGAGTATAACCGTTGAAAATTATAGTCATCCTTGAAGCTACTTGTCCTTGGAAACCCGATTTTTCCACAGCTCTGAGAGCTTTGGTATATTACTTGCTATCCTGGTGAATTACCAAAAGCCCTCTTCTGTTCATATTTTTTTTTAAATGAGTAAAGATTCTACTGAATCATCCAAAGAAGGTACATTTAATATATCTCTACTGTCTTTTCTTATTGGAAAAAGAGTCTTGTAACTTTCCTTGAATGATGACAATTTAGAAGGATTTTCTGATCGCCAAGATTTGTAGATAATTTTCTTCGGGCTAACATCCAGACACAGTCCAACGTCCGTGGTATCTGTAGATGAAGCATCAGCACTGAAAGTTTAAGTTAGTTTTCTTACATTGTGTTCTTTATTTTCTGTTGTTTTTGCACTAGAAGTTTAATTGGAAAAACGTTCTTTTTTCCCTCACACAAAACTTCGTCCTGGACTTAGATGTGTGACTTTGATATGTTTCATTTCTTGATCTTCTGGAGAATCAAGTAGTGTTATTCTTTCTTCCCTGCTACCTTGAATTGATACTCGAGGCGCATCCAAAATGCCTTTTAGTGTATCATGAAAATGTAGGCCCGCTGATCAAGTGTTTTTGCAACGTCATTTGACGTCAGAGCAGCTCTTAAATCTATTAGCCACGGCAGTTTTGAAGGGCGCTAAATTCACATAAAAGATTAACGAAATAAGCAATTATGGAGAAGAAAAATTAGAGAATGTACATATTAGCATTGAATTCATATTTTGGAATGTCTTTAGTCCTATAACGCGCGGTATTCGATTTGTCAGCACGGCCAGGTGTGTTATAGGACCGAAGACACCCAAAATTATGGATTCAATGCTTAAATATATCCCCGCATCAATGTCCTGCTTCTATATGATTATTATTCCGTTTTTGTTTTATCTTACAACGAGAAATCCTGCAGATTCAGAGAGAATCTCTCGAGGTGGACTACGAATTGAAAAGAAGCGACTGAATATAGAACGCTGTCGACTTGCAATGGAAGAAGAGCGTATCCGCAGCTACCAGGAGAGTCAGTTTTATCCACGTCAGTCCAGTTCTACAGTGGGAGATTCTGGTGAATTTGAACTCTTTAGCTCTGCTTTTAGGAGTAGTGCACAAATGAACAACAATTTCTAGACACCGTAGTAATCTCTGTTTTCTTTTCAATCTACAAAAAAACGTAAAGAAATTAGATAATACTTCCATCTTCTCGTATTTTTATTACATTCTGCAACTTTAGAGAGGGGGGGGGGGGGGGGGGGTTGAGAGACGTATTACCTACAACCTATCTCTGATGATCATGGCCCTCATCTGCTGTCCACTTTGATCCTGAACATCTTTGTCCACTATTTCGTCGGTATTATTGTCGTCGTTATCATGCTGCATTTCAACAGGGAACCCTTGCTTTTCGCATATATTATGAAGCACTGCACTAAATGTGATAGCATCCACTGCAGTCTGAAGTGCAACGGTCAAGGATCCACCTGAAAAATTAAAACGCAACAAATATTGGCTGGTAAGAATGAAAATACAAAGCATATGTTTCATCTGTTCAGTCAAAAGTTAAGCGCGGACCTTGTTTAAAACACCCAATTCTAAATGATTTTCAATCTGGCCTGCAGTTCCCGGCTTGTATAGAGTATTAATGCTTGATACTATTTCTCAAATGATTTTAAAATGATTTAAATCAATGTTCCTCAGGAAAACAATAATGATTTAAAAATTGATTTGGCATCCACTGTTATTAAAGACATGTGGTACTTGGATAAATGTAATGCATTTTATATTTATCATCAAATAGACAGGGAGTATTGGGGAGTAGAGTGAACATTTTTTTAATTAAGAGTAAAATAATTTTTCAGGCTGATACAAATGAATGATACTACATGCCTGTATATAATTGTACAGTATATTCTAGCCTTTCAATAGTTTTTTTTTTCTTATTTCTTCAGGTTATTGTGTATTTCTTCCTCAAATGGACTAAACTTGTGCCATAGTTTTATTTATTGCATCTGGTTCAACCCTTTTCTGAAGAATAATGCATAGACTATTAGCTATAACAGAAACCTAAACAATATCGCTGGCAATATGCAATAGCTACCACGGGCTATTCTTTTTTGGTCAAGAATGACGGACGATAGGCCGACCGGAATACGTAATATAGCTGACTGTCTTCATAAAAGAATAAAATCGATGAAAATAAATTAGCATACCTGTTTAATTAATTGAACTCAATATTTCCGATACTTCCCTTTAAACTCCATTTTACGAATCTTTGAACATACCGTCTTGGCCAATTTGGCTTTACACGACATGATCAATTTCCAAGTTACTCGATGTATACATATGACGTCATCGGTGGTAGATTTCAATCATAATGACTGTTACAGCTTAAAAAAATAAAAACATTTATTTTTGTTAATGTTTGTAATGTAATAATCATTTTATAGAGTTAAACTAGAACTGTCCAATAGGGACAAATACCCCCGCTGGGTTTTTCTGAGTAGGTGCTAATTCAGAAATATTTTTTGGAACTAGTAAGAGGTGTTCACTATTGTTTCTTCATTCGTATATTTCCGAAGAAAGAGGAGGAGAAGGAAATGGAAGACATTCTTATATATAACTTCCACAAACTTTTAAAGAAAATTCAACGTATGTACAATTTTTTTTTCTCAAGAAAAAAAGAAGTAGACATATTTTACTTTGAAAATTTAACAAAACACAGTGTATGTTGCAAACAGAAAATGATAAATTGTCCATTGTCCATAAATGTTTTTCAAGAGGAAGTCTCAAAACTCCAATGATTAATTGTGAGAGTGAGATACCAGTTGATATTGAGGTCACTATAACAATGTCTCATCCCATAAGGCTCTGACAGGAAGCTCTTCACTACCTAGAAATATTGACAATGGCAAAATTAATGTTGATCATAAGAGTACAAAACTTACTTTTGTAAATACCTGTGCTCCATCAATTGCAATTTGCTTTCAAATTGTAGCATTAACCAGGAATATTCAAAATTTAAGGTATCCTTTTTGAATAGAATCATCGGAGTACCTGGGTTTAGAATCGAATAGGCAAAAAGTGCACAATATATGACCAGAAGCAAATATTTGTTTAATTAAAGTGTTAGCTTATATTCAACTACATCATATTAATTTTCTGATCTCATTTGATCCATTAGTCTCTCTGTTAACTTTTCACATTTTTATTACCTCTTCTCAAGAAACAACTAGTCATATTTCAACCAAACTTTACACAAAGTATTTTTTGATAAAAGGAATTCAAGTTTATTCAAATGAAGGAATTCACCTTCTGCAAAAGATACATGATTCCAAATTAAATTAAAATAATGAAATCTTTTCAAAATCTTCTTCTCAAAAACCACTCGCCCATAAATTTCAAAACTTACATGGAAGTACTCTCAATTAGTGTAGATTCAAGTTAGTTAAAATCATAATCCAGGGTGGTATGATGGGGACACAAAACTTTACATAGGAATAGAAGGAATTTTTTTTTCTTAAAAACAAGAAAAGCCTTGATCAGTCATACATGTATTTATATGAAAACATCCTGAGGTAGTGAGAATTCAAATTTGAATCTTAACATTCTGGGAGTAGGGTTTGGCCACAATGGTCAACCAAAAACATAGGAAAAATCTTCTCAAGAATATCAAAACACTGATGAGTTATATTTACTAGCTCACCTGAGCCGAGGGCTCAAGTGAGCTTTTGTGTTGTCCGTCTGTGAACTGTAACATTTTCTTATTCTCAAGAACCATTTGGCCAAAAAGATGAAACTTATTTGGAAGCATCCAGGGGTAGTGCAGTGTAAATGATTCTGTCAGTCAGGGATATTGTATCGTGACTTTTGCGTCACAGAATTAAGGTAGCGAAAATCTCAACAAAACCTGTAGTATGACACACACTGATCTTTAGATCAGTTGTTTAACTCCCCCTTTGGTTTGTTTTGTTTTGATATTAACACAATAGGACTTGTAATAGGGACATTTTCGTCATAATCACATTCTTGAGTCGCTGCCAAAATCATAGTAGCAGCGTATAGTAAAATACTATATACAGTGTAAGAGCCCTGATGGACATAGAGGGGCTGTGTACTGACCAACCTAGCCCCTAGGGTTAGGGCTGTACTGAGTTGACCCACCCATCCCCCAGACCCCCCAAACCTGCACTCCGTTGACCTACCTATCCCCCAGGGCCAAAAGTGCACTCTCCTGACCCACCTATCCCCTCAGCCAATCAAAATCAGCATTTTTGACCTCATTTGTTGCATAAAAAATGCACTCAATTGACCACCCCTGTTAGGTCCTTTATACTACTCATAGTTCGCGTACTGAATGTAGGCCATGAATAATTTTCAATATCGCAAGGGCATACCATTACTCTCCAAAGAGGAGCAGGCGTCTCGAAAAAGCTGTAACTACCGTGAATGAAGGAAGACCATCAAAAGATGCCATTACATAATCAAAAATGAAAAAAATTGTGAAACTCGATAGGTGGAGAAAATAACAACACTTCAGGATTTTGAAGATCTATATGAAGTCTTACTTGTTTAGATGCGATTTGGTTTTCTGAACGCGGATTGGATGGAAAAGCAGTAACAGAGGCCTATGGGCTTATGAGGAGCATAACAGATTGCATATTCATTGTAATTTTTTGAACAATGCTGCATCATTTTGGCTTTTGGATGGGAGGAGCATAACAGATTGCATATTCATTGTAATTTTTTGAACAGTGCTGCATCATTTTGGCTTTTGGATGGGACTCAGTAACAAGAGGCCCAGGGGCCACAGCGCTCACCTGAGCACATCAGGCTTGAATTTAACCCGACCCCTTTCCCGGCCTTCATCATTTGAAAAAACTAGAATCTACACCACCTGAGGATGATTCCATATAAATATCACTAATCATAGCTTTGAAGTACTTGAAAAGAAGATTTTAAAAGGTTTCCCTAAATATCCCTATGTAAAACTTGGGACGACCATTTTGGCCCCACCATAGCCCCTGGGGTCATGATTTGAACAAACTTGAATCTACACTACCTGAGGATGATTCCACATAAGTTTCATCTTTCCTGGCCCAGTGGTTCTTGAGAAGGATTCTTAGAGATATTTCCTTTATATTCCTATGTAAAGCTTGGCTCGGCCATTTTGGCCCCACCCTTGCCCGGAGGTCATGATTTGAACAAACTTGAATCTACATTACCTGAGGATGACTTCACATGAGTTTCATCTTTCCTGGCCCAGTGGTTCTTAAGAAGAAGATTTTTAAAGATTTTTCCTACATATTCCTATGTAAAACTTGGCTCGGCCATTTTGGCCCCACCCTTGCCCCGGGGGTCATGATTTGAACAAACTTGAATCTACACTACCTGAGGATGATTCCACATGAGTTTCATCTTTCCTGGCCCAGTTGTTCTTGAGAAGAAGATTTTCAAAGATTTTTCCTATATATTCTAATGTAAAACTTGGCTCGGCCATTTTGGCCCCATCCTTGCCCCGGGGGTCATGATTTGAACAGACTTGAATCTGCACTACCTGAGGATGATTTTACATAATTTTCATCTTTTCTGGCCCAGTGGTTCTTGAGAAGAAGATTTTTAAAGATTTTTCCTTTATATTCCTATGTAAAACTTGGCTTGGCCATTTTGGCCCCAGCCTTGCCCCGGGGGGTCATGATTTGAACAAACTTGAATCTACACTACCTGAGGATGATTCCACATGAGTTTCATCTTTTCTGGCCCCGTGGTTCTTGAGAAGAAGATTTTTAAAGATTTTTCCTTTATATTCCTATTTAAAACTTGGCTCGGCCATTTTGGCCCCAGCCTTGCCCCTGGGGTCATGATTTGAACAAAATTGAATCTGCACTACCTGAGGATGATTTTACATGAGTTTCATCTTTTCTGGCCCCGTGGTTCTTAAGAAGAAGATTTTTAAAGATTTTTCCTATATATTCCTATGTAAAACTAGGGTCGGCCATTTTGGCCCCACCCTTGCCCCAGGGGTGATGATTTGAACAAACTTGAATCTACACTACCTGAGGATGCTTTCACAAGAGTTTCATCTTTCCTGGCCCAGCGGTTCTGGAGAAGAAGATTTTTAAAAAATGCCATTAATTTTTAACAAATTCATGATTATCTCCCCTTGGAAAAGGGCGTGGCCCTTCATTTGAACAAACTTGAATCCCCTTTACCCAAGGATACTTTTTGCCAAGTTTGGTTGAAATTGGCCCAGTGGTTCTTGAGAAGAAGATGAAAATGTGAAAAGTTTACAACGACAACGACAACGCCGACGACAACGACAACGCCGACGACAGACAACGGACAAATTTTGATCAGAAAAGCTCACTTGAGCCTTCGGCTCAGGTGAGCTAAAAAACTTCAGGGAACTAACATTGACGTCATACAAGCCTACGACATGGTAGAACTAAAGGAAACGGTAAAACTTGCAAGAACCAGTGGAGCTGATTATAATTTCATATATGCAAAATCAGAAAAAAAAAATGTCAAGAACAGCTGATATCACAATCCTCGAAGATGTGGAATACAAACCTAAAGAAATAAATTAAAGTAGAAGATCCCAAAACTTATTTAAACCGTTCAGTTTTCATACCATTTTAGGATAATATCATTCAACAAATAAATGGACATGGGGTTTGGTACTCTTGCTTAAACAGCTCTATGGGGTTTTACCTATTGTCAAACATTCTTAACAAAATCACAGAGGAAACAGTCCCTTTTTAGTTGAATTCCACAACACTGATTTACCATCCCCATCTACTTTTTCTCAGGAATTTGAGCTGTGGAAGAGTATATGGTATATTAAGGAAGACCCACCAGACACCATAACTTCCACACTATCAAACAAAAAATTCTATTTCCAAATGTTTCAAAATTTTTACCCTCGCAACAGCTAACTGCAGTTTTGTCAAACGGAATAGAACGTGGAATCTCAGCTTTAAAATATATCAAATGGGCGTCGAGGAATTCTATGGAAGAATAAAGATTAAAAGCACTTTTTCTTCTTCATGTATGTCAGAACATTAACATTGACGTCGAATCATTCGTTGAAATGTATGCTAGGCAGCAGCCTCTGAAAATGTTACTAATAAATCCTCTAGCAGGGAAATAAATATGCAAATTGAATTTAATTTTGTGATTTGAGCAATAAACTGCAATCCAAGACCATTGCCTTGTTTAGCTAATTACTTCTTTTAACTAATAATGCTAATCAGGACCCGGTTGTATCAACGGTTCATTAAATTTAATGAATTATTAAGCCTAATTATTCATTAAATTCTTAATGATACATTAGTTAATGAAGGCATTAAATTGTGTTGTACAAAACCTTTATTAGAGTCTTATTAATTAATGAATCATTAAATATTTAAGAATTCATTAAAATCAATTAATATTAGGAGAATATCCCACAAAGCATTGCGTTTCCATTTCCGGAAGGGGCGTGTCCATAGGCGTTTCTTTTGTTAAAATCATATTATATAGATATTTAAATAAATAAGATCAATTAAAATTCCGCCAAAATTGTCGCTCGTTTTAATTATGACGCAAAAATAGAAATTACGTCATTTTATCAATTCAACGAGCGTCTTGAAGAAAACAACACAAAGTCTAACGATGACAGAAGAGCAGCTATCTAAACCGATGAGAAACCGCGGCAAGAATTTTGACACGACAGAGATTCAGTTATTAACGGAATTAGTGGAGAAAAATATTAATATTCTCAACAGTAAATTGACAAACAGTATCACGAACGAAAAAAAGAAGAGAACATGGGAGGACATCACAACGCAAATAAATTCTTTGGGGATCGCAAGCCGTTCAACAAAAGAAATAAAAACTAAATGGACAAACATGCATCAAACGGCGAAGAAAGAGTACAGCCTTAACAAAATTTCCCAAAGAAAGACAGGGGGAGGCCCCTGCGCAAAGCCTCTATCTAATTTCAGTGAGAAGATCGTTGACTTGTATAAAGATTCGCCGACATTCACTGGATTATCCGGGTTTGAGACACAATCACTTGGTAAGTTTACATTTTTACCAAACATGTTGAAAAAAGTATTGAATTATTGTTAATATGAAGGAGAATAAGAATACCTAGAAAATGTTGAAATGAATATGTACGCGGGTTCCATTGTATCGCGGTATTTTCTGAAAAATGAAATACATAGCTCATATCATTTTTGTGGATAAAACTATCTGTCTGTCATCTGAATGTAAATTTTTGTGATGGTTAAAAAAATGGGGCATGCTTCAGAAAAGTTTTTATTCAAATAAAACTTAATTTTACAGATTTCAGTTCCCGTTTTTACTATATTTAGACCACTGAATCTATAATCTAATAAAATGCAGAATAAAGTTCGTGTTTTGAAAGTCTGTAGTTGTATAATTGTTTATTTTTCATGTAAATTACATCGTAAAATAAAAAATAAACATTGAAGTCTAAACCACAAGTTTATATGTTTTCCCATTCTGCGATACCATGAGATTGTCTCTCCAACTTTGGAGGTAAATAAGACTCCCTGTTTTTAAAATAGACCATAAATTAAACGATGCTTGCTTGGAAAATGATTTGACACTAAAAAGTAATGCTATAGTTAGAATTATCAATATCATTTGATATAAGTTAAATTAAAAATTTAAAATTATACTTTTTATGCAAAAGAATTAAGTACTGCGATATGATGAGACACCAGTATAGATATCGTCAACAGTGTAAGGAGATTAGGGGTATAGACTATTTTTCGTTTACTCTCAAATTCACCCCCCCCCCCCCCCCCCCCCCCCGGCCTTTTTCACTCCACCTCGGACTCGACTCTTCCAATCTATTTGTAAAATTGAAATGTGTTTGCATTTAGAGAGTAATGGCTAACAGAGAATTAAAACAAAAAATTATCATTTTTTTAATGAACAGACGAAAGCAACATAGAGATCTTGGGCTCCCCCCAAACCGTGTGTATGCTAACGGAATTGCTCAATCCCAATCCATGCTATCAACCTAAGGAAGGAGAGCAGCAGGTCCTCGATGAGTTATCATATCCAGCGCAAAATGTGGTCACCGTGGCGGCAGAGGTTCACGTTTCTGCAGCAGAAACGCCAACTACAACGTTGACGAGCATGGAGCCAAACATGTAATTATAATTAATTATTATTCTTAAATAAATAAATTGTGAAAAGTTTGCGTAAATGAATGTCTTTTGATTCAGTAAATAGCTTAATCAACTTAATTATGTATTACAATGTTTAGTTCTGCATGCAATAAAAGTGGTTACACTTACCTGTCGTATGTATACATACATGTATGTGTAGTGACCTAGATTTACTAATTACATGTACCGGTAATGAGTTATTACATATTTATACATGTTTATAATATTAGTAAAATTAAACAGAAATTCTTGATTGCAAGCATAGCGGTATGTTAGCAAATTTTAACAAGAATGTTAAAGTTCAATCTTGCATCAATATAGTTACTTTTTAAACACATGCATTATAGGTCAAAAAAGGTGGGTAATATTGGTCAGCGCAAGAGGGTAAAACCTGAGGACGTGACTCAAATGCAGTACGCAGTTTTGGTGGAACAACAGCTGAAACTACGGGAGCAAACAGAGTACTACAGGTTGATGAACAAAAAGCTCAGACGGGAATTGGATATGTCTTCTGAAGATTGACTGAATTTTTTCTCTTCTTTTTCATATTGATGGATATTTCACTTCAAATATAACTTTATGATTTTAGAAACAACAAATGCATTTAAAGTGTTTGTATAAATATCAGAGAACACTTTCTGTTGCCGAATTCTCAGTATTTTAATAAATAATTCTACTCACTGTCATCATTTTTTTCCCATGAAGCTCTGCATTTTGATAAATATTCAATAAAGAAAGGACAATACAATAAATGAATAAAATACAATCACTATACACCAGTGTATATACCAATGAACACCTCAACTAACTGTTTTCATGTCGTTCAATTGAATGCACATACAATACATGCACGTTCTTAAAAATAATGTTGCGTAATGTAATTTCTGATGTTTTTCCCATCCTCGGGTCCGTTGTACTGCCCTTGAATATTTCCATCGACGTCCAAATCTTGATCTTCGTCTACAAGTGGCTCCCGGAATAGAATTGCAAGATTGTGAAGTACAGCACATGCTCCTGAAATTAAAATATGTATGCATATGTTAACCCGGCAAGATCTTAATAATGCCAATATTATTACTTGCAGTCACGTAGCATCGTTTTTGAAAGTGAGGAGGTGGGGGCAGCCAGAAATTATTTTTTTTGGCTTACCTAAAAAGGTGAAAAGATGAAAAGCAAAAAAAGAGGGGGGGGGGGGGGGGGG